>UYWX01000217.1:0-24850 GCA_900622495.1 Hydatigera taeniaeformis
AAAAAGAAGTGTAACATTAATCGCCTTACCAATAATTACAATTTTAATAAACTCTTAACTGACTAAGAGGAAGAATGAACTCTTGCACATTGTTTATTGAAATACGATGATTGAGAGTGTGACATTTGGGGAGAAGGAAGGGGAGAAGGGTGAGCGAGGAGAGCTTTCGACAATTCCGTCATTAGTTCTTTAACAGTTGGTCCGATCTTCAGCCAAATACGCATGTTGACAAGGCGTGCGCTGCTTGGTGTAGTGCATTCGCTCGATTTTGAGGTTTCGAAGCTCCACTTAGAGGGCAGCGACAAGCTGCACTGCATTAAACACTTACCCACCTCCCACTGCCACCTGACACACCCTCGATGGACAGAAAAGGTTCAGCTGGAGGAATGCAAATGCTCCCTCCCTTATGCTACTGTTCCAGTTCCAAGGTCGGAAGCAGAGTTGCCATCAGCCTAACGGACAGGAGACACTCTTAGACTGATGCAATTGGTCCAAGAACCTTCTCACAATCCGCACATGGAATACATAAAATGGAAGCGCATGATGCGTATTAAACTTTATAGATGGGGAAATTGTGGTAGACATGACTGCATTGCTCTAAAGTACCAAAAAATGGGAACAACCAAAGTGTTAAACCGAATCCCCTCTGTCTACGACAGAAGGTGATAATATGCGGTTATAAAAGAATATGTTTTTGATAAATGTCTTTTCCTGGGAGGGCTTGGTGGTAGGTGCAATGACATGTGCCGACAAACAGTCTAAATGGCGGTGGAGCCGGGACAGCGTCCCTGCAAGGCGGTTCAAGCTGATGAGGGACTACAAATTATTGTACTTGTGTGTTTTTATGCTCGAAATCCTTACTACTATACAACTTTTAGGCAGTCTGACCGCTGAGCCATTCCATTGTTCCCCTGACTCCTGATTTACGTCAGGTATAAGTCTTCATTCGTCTCTAGGCCGGTTTTACACGTCTATGTATAGTAAAAGGTTTCAGAACTCACATCAGACCAAATATGATGAAGTTGGACGGATTTATGGCTAAGACTTTGATCAAGTGCAAAGTTTTTTGCGTCCGAGATGAGCAAAAAAATATAACTCGCTTCAACTACCCCGTTTTTTTTATTCCCGATGCAGTACAAGGGCTTTTAACTAGGCATCTATCGTTTCTTTCTAAGCAAAAATTTGATTTATTTTCTTTTATTAATGTCGGTTAGTGTGGCGTGGCTTGGAGGCATCTGTTCAGGGGCTGTTGACGTGGCCCAAAGACCGAGTCATCAAGCACGACCAATTAAGCAACCGCAATAGATTTTTCCATCAAACAAAATGTCCTTGCGTTTACTTAACGTAACTTGCTTACTCCTCACCTCCAAACGTTCACAAGTTTATCACCGCTTCACTCATTTAGTTTTGTCTTTGAGATGTTAAAAAATGTCCACTTATAATTAAACATGAGTGATTATACCTAATTAAATGCCAAGAGGAAGACATTCATTCCACAGTGGTTCTTTTGACAACTTCACCGGTCTCCATGGCACCAGAAAGAGGTATGGTTGAGTGTTTCAAACACACACGACCTTAAATATGCATTGAAAGACGCACACACCAGCGAGATGAAAGTCTTCTTATCAGCTTTGTTTCCTGTCTGTTCATTTAATTAATGGCTAAAATGCGCCCTTTCTGCGAAACCACAAAATCATTTAACGGGGTTCCTCAAACCCCTGACACCCCAAATTCATACTTACTTGGTAATTCTCGCGCAACTCCACTAGAGAAGCCAAAGCATTAGTCCTTAATTCCTAGTAAAGCTAAATTTTGTGGCAATGTAGGTTTCGCCGTCGAACTTCAGCTCTTCTCTGTACCCCCTGAGGAGCTGTATGTTGAAATTAAATTAGCGTTTTAGTAAAATTGAAAAAAAAATCCCGGAGGAAGTACAACAAGTATCATACACATCAAATTGGGTTGATGCAATTACGCTCCATACGCATCGTCAGTTTACATGTGATTGTTTGTTTTTTTTTTATCATTGTGTGTAGTCCTTTCACTTACTTCTTGCGCATAGCACGCCAATTTATACGACCTTGAGGTTCTTAATCCATTTTTTTCACATACACTTCTCATCTCTTCACCAGGAAGAAAGTGATTGAGCTTTTGCGAAAATGCATACCGGCCTGTATTGAATGACATGACGCTCATCATCTGATTCATAAGCCTCAAAATAATTATTATAAGCTATCACTTTCTCTCAAAGCATGCTGTGAAGGTGGTTGTTCCTCAGACTTTATAAGTTTGGGTGCGTTAATGTTTTTAGGCTTTGCGTTCTCTTATCAGTACGATTTTGATGGAGCACCGCGGAGAGGCCTTGCTAATAGGTCCAACCGACTGACTTGTCGCTCAGCTCTACAAGCTCGTTACTTGGCAATTTTTTTCTTGGGTTTAGTACAGCATCGTGCCTCAGATAAATTAATTTGACTAAGAGCCCTTCAAGTGCCTACCATCCATTTTTCCCAAAGGCCCACGAATTTCATGACCATGTGTAAATCTTTACCTCAGAACCGATTTTAACCCCGAAGAAATAATTAAACCCCTTCAAATATGCGCGATCCAATCATCAATCTCTTCCCTCCCTGGTTTAAGCCTTTAGCTTAATTTATCACGCCCTGTTTGTTAGTAATCAGTGGCTTTTGAAAGTGTCAGTGACGCAATGACATAGATTCAATTACCGACCATGCATGTTGACACACACCATGGAACAGAGTTTGTTGTTTTATAATCTCAGTAAATAAAGAGGGCCTTGCTGGTGGGGCTATACAAATATAACTTCATTATTAGAATTATTAAACGAACTAACTACGCTTTTGCTTTGATTGTCAGTCGAATTGAGGAAACCGTTCTCCTCACGCAGTTTAAATGCCTAACAAGTGACAATTCGTCATTTTAATTTTCCTTAAATTAGGCACTTTATTTGAGTGCATGGGAAAATACGTATCAAATGCATACGTCTGTAATTGCAATCAAGATTTGGGCCTGCTACTTTGAATCGTTCCGCTTTATCGATGGGCTCAATGATTGACCTTTAAATGTCGGATAGCCAGTAGGACATTCGAATCGGATAAAATTGTAATAAATGCCTTTTGTTAGGGCTTCTTTTGCAATTCATGATTCAAGAGCACATTCTGACTACTTTGAATGTTCACAGTCAATAGATGCGCTCTTCTACAGATTCAAGTCCAATTATTTTTACATTTAGGCCATTTCTTCTAAGAAAGACTTACACTGCGAACTATAAGGTATTCCAGTTGATCATTTTTATGATGTTTTGATGTTTTATTGCCAGCAAAACTTTGCATACAATCAAAATTCTTAGCTAACATGACATCCACTCTCCTTATCTCTTATGCGGGTCTCACTTTTGACCTTTTGATGAGTGAATGTTTTTACTCGGGCCATAAAAGACTAATTAACTTGTTAAGATGTGCAATTTGTAAGCAAATGGTCTGCTATTTTAAAATGACATGTGATTTGTGCAATGCACAGATGGTCTACTTAATTTGTTTAAGTAACTATTAACTACAGGCGCAAATGGGTTTAATTAAGCAGACAAATTCAATTGCATTTCACAGTGGACAATCTTCATTTACGGAATATTTTGGTTAAAAACAAGTTAGCTCTCTGTCTGTCTGCTAAATGTTATGCCTCCAGTCAATTCCAAAAGCTTTTAATCTCTTCTGCCTACTCCAGTGCCGCACCATCTCTTACCCACAATGAAGAGTGGAAACGTAGGAAAAAACGAATCGCTTGGTGTAATTTGCCACCCTCAAAAGTATGTTTGGCACAATCAGGGCTAATTGTCAAGGCGCTGGTTAAGGAAGGCTTGACAAAATGGTAACAATCATTGGACCTGACTGTGTGCTTCTGTGCAAAAAACTCCGCAAAGCGTAACCGTTTATTGAGAAGGCAATTTCGCACTTTTAAAGGGGATAAATTGGACTAAGATGCGTGATCTCTTTCTGGTTTTTTAAAAGTTTGTTAATCCACAAATTTGCTTTGACGGGCCGGAGAGGAATGAGAAATTGCTTGTAGTGCTCCACCCTCGAGTTATGAAAACAAATATTAAAGTAATGCATTTTCATGGGCTCAGTAGCCCTTAGTGTGTGCAGTAACTTCCCTACGTATAGTACCACTACCTTTCTGTACAAATAAAAGGAATACCGAGGTGGAAGGCCTTCTAACTATACAAAGCCACCTTCAAATGGAGGTTTTGACTCTGCCACTTGAGCGGTGTCAGTGTGACACGTTATAAAATTGTGTATTGCTAGAGACATTCGCCTTCTGAAATTGTTCAAGGTACCTGCATGCATTCCTTATGGCCATTTATATAAGTTACTTTGTCCGTTTTAAAGTATGCCGTATTAATTCATAGGGGGCACTGAAAGCCCTCCTGCAAGCTTGAAATCTACCAACTTGTCAGGTGGATGGAAGAGGAGGAGGTCGTAAGT
Organism: Hydatigera taeniaeformis; assembly: GCA_900622495.1. Classification (NCBI taxonomy): domain Eukaryota; kingdom Metazoa; phylum Platyhelminthes; class Cestoda; order Cyclophyllidea; family Taeniidae; genus Hydatigera; species Hydatigera taeniaeformis. The sequence goes on from UYWX01000217.1 coordinate 4,497, forward strand.
CCTCATTAGCAAAACTTTGGACTGAGCCTAAAATACAAGATATTCGAGTTCTGTTGGCCAATCGGCTCCAATCTACCCTTGAAATCAAAAGCGCTCCCACTAAGTGGCGATTAGTCATTGGCACCCGCCTTTTCACCCTCCGCCAGTGGCTTCATTGTAGTGCCACGACCAAATTCTTTGTCAGTTGGCGAAGTATATGTGAAACTTCCACGGTTTTGACTCTGCCAACGCCTAATGAGCCAAATGAGACAAATCTTATTTCTGATGCAAATCCTTCCTTAAGTCTTTCTCCAGGCCTCGTCTAATTTTTTTTTCTTCCAAGCACAATTTTAAGGAACGCACTTAAGGAATCAGACAGTTCATTGAATAATCTCTGCACCCTGTTTGACCTTACACACGCACTAGTCATTTATGCCTGAATTTTGTTTTATTGTCCTTTCGTTTTTCTGCCGTTTGCAGGCAAGAAAGGGCCACCATGTCATGCCAGTATTCTTTAAGCTCTTCCTAGAGTCAACAGTCCCCTCGCATTAAATATTTAATTTCGCTGGCCTGGGGCCACCCCAAAACGTTCTTGGTTAAGCCCTCTAAGGCATACATGGATGCACCATCAACTGTCAGTAAGCTGCCCCATGTAAGCATCATTGTGCCTATGACAAAATTTGACGGCCAGCAATCTTGAACCGTTCCTAACACATAAAATCTCTTTTGATTATGCCTTGGCAAATTGAATGAAATTCTGACCACAGAGTCGTTAAAGCCTCCTCAAAGGCCACCGTGTGTGTGTGTGTGTGTCACTTAAGTGGCTTAGGCTGCAGTTAGTGCCAACACCTCCACATTTCTCCCCATTTTACTTGAAATCTCAGTCTGCCGAAGCTTTTGTGTTAAGTAGAATTGCATAATGCCTTTGTTTAACAAAAGTGGCGATGACTTTGGGAAATGCTGCCAACTAAACCTGCAATATGAAGATGGAAATATGAACTTGACAGCATCGTCCACCTCCCCCTTCGTGGTTCCATGTTAATACCTCTCTCAGCCATGATTGGCAGTTGAATGCATGGAAAAGTACCTCATCAACTAATGCCTGCTCCTGTCTATGCAGCTCTGCATTCAGAGCCTCGAAGCACCACAACCGTGTTACGTCTCCCATGGATGAGGTGACTCGTGCAACGTAGGTTTGGATGAGAGTTTAGGGAAGGGAGCAAAGAACAGCATCAACTACTCCTTCTGCAACATTTAAGCAAGGTGTCAAAGCAAAACAATTGAGAATGACAATTTGAATGTTATCCTTTCATTTGTTCCTTCCATGCTACGTATCCACCATCCAAATTGAGGGCTCTAAATTACAGGAGGATGAATTTGTCACTGTATTGCATTGCATGACTACATCTTTAAACAACACAGGGCTTATTACTCAAAGAATTACTTCCTTTTTCGTTTAAAAAAGCAGGAATGGAAGGTTAAAGCTAAGAAGAATAACAAATTGGCGGGGTTTTTATGCATATTTGTTGAATAGGTGCTTGACACAAGGTTGTGTTATGAGTACGGGTGGGTTTAAGGGTTTCACCAATGTCAACATTGCCAGATGATTACACGTAGTCTTACCGTGAGTTGTGCAACACCTATGCTGAGTTCAATGCGGTTGCCGAATTTTGGCAACGAATGCATCTATGGAATCACTGAGTTTTGTGTTGTGTTGACGTGAGGTTGTTTGCAATTCAACAAAAAGTGTGTGTCAAAAAGCTGTTAAAGGGTAGAATTAAACAGCTGCTACTAAAATATTTTAAGATGGAATCTTTTAAATAATCGAGCCAAATTCCGACTCATCAGTACATTTAATCCCTCTGGTTCAGACACAAAGCCTTAGACACTTAAAATGGGTTTAAATCCTTCCTTGTATAAATAAAAAGCCATACTTTTTATATCCATATTTCTCAATGGATTTGCAGGCTGTGAGACTTCGCTTTCCAACCTTGCAGACGAATATGATATTGTCATCGGTGACTCTGGGTTTTGGTACGCCGTATTTTGCTTTGAAGTCGGCTTCACTAAGGGCAAAGGCCGAATCCACTTCGCCAACTGTGGAAAATATGGATTGAGTAGGCAACGAATTACATGCAAGCTGTTAAAAAACTGTATAAAAAAGCAAAAGAATAATGTCTAGTCGAAACCGCTCAGTGACGGACACCATATTGTATCATACAAATCTGATAAATGTTTCTTTGAAGAGTATGGTGCAAGTAGACAACCTTGAATATTATTCGTCACAGAATCAAAATGTTACTAAAAAACAACTCATGGCAAAAATAGAAAACAAAAGTAACGTACGAGGAATGTTTACGGCATTTGGGAACCGTCCGTCCGTCTCTAATTCCGCCGGCTCACGCACATCAAACACTTGACCTCCCTTCTGCTCCGAGCATATTGTGTCAAACGTCCTCGCATCAATGTTGGGGTTAAAGGAGACGTCACCACCAATAAACCTGTACACTAAGACAGAATAAACTGATAGGAGGTTGGCAAACTCATAAAGACATAACCTATATCCCAGTAGATGCTTAAAACCACCGTGTTGGACGGCTAGTAATAGAATCACATAAATTGCAAGAAAAGTGAAGCCGCTTGTAATAATAGAAAGCCCAACTAAAGAGCACGGATCTTGTTTTACTGGGTCAGTATCGCTCAAGATAAAAGCTCTTTGTGATAAAAATGTACATAAAATTGAAGACAAGGAACAGCAATGAGCTACCGCACTTCAAGTAGGCGCAGACGCTTAGTCAAGGGTTTAAACAATAAAGGGTTCGCGCTGCTACTCAAGGTCACACAGAAGCGTGCTAAATACATTTACTAATGCTATTCTCTTGTTTGGTTGTTTGAACACATGTGATATTTTCCTTAAGAAATGCATAAATTTAAATAGCTTCGAGCAGCTTCCAAGATCTTGTCAAAAGATCCAAGCAAAATGAGACATTGTTTATTATTTGCGTTGAGGCTTAACCGCGCAGGTAATGTGTGCATTTTATCCCAGATAAAGATTGTGTGTGTAGATAATGAAGATCAGTCAGATCAGTAGTTGCGCTTTATGCCTTTCTCATCCTTTCAAAAAAGTCGGGATTGTTTTCTTTTCTTTAGGATGATAAAACGTTGAGCTCCTGTCAAAAGCCTTCCTGTATTTTAAAAAATCTGGGCTATGAATATACCTGTAACGTGCTGAGTAGAGGGCAATGCACTCGGCTGAACACTTGCTAAAAGACAAAATGGCAGAAGTAAGGCCATCCCATGAGGCAAAACCAAGGCGGCCATCAAAGTGACCGCCTTGTATGAAGCTAGTCAAATAAATAATGGACTACGGTGCCGCCTTTAAGCGAACCGGAACTGACCTAAGTTTCAATTAATGAGGCTAATTTCCTACAATAATAGCAAAATGTTTTGGCTTTTTGCGATTGGTTGCTTGGTTATAGATGTTTTACACCGCTAGATTTTAGTGGGCTTTGGTATATGCGTTAATGTATCGCCTATGGCGAGCACATAGATCTTCACGAGTGAATGAGTATGGACTTTAAGGTTTTTTCCTCAAAAAGCTTCCATTTGGAACGATCAAGTTTCATTAAGCAAAATTGTTTGTTTGTTTCCGGCTTCAAAATACGTGTAAGGTACCGAGCAGGTAGAAGAACGAATATGCATCCCAGATGGTGCCCAGAGGACTTCCACGAACAAAAATTAAATCAATGACTAAATTTAGGCCAAATACGTACTCTCCTTCCATTCAGATTTGCTACTCAGTCATCCCTACCCAATATAAGGTCGTAAAAGTGTGTCTGCTTCCAAACTATCTTACCGAAACGAAAGAGGTGCTACAAAAATTCCTGACTACTGACATAAGGAGGCGTCTTACGTGTTTAAAGTGACGATTCGAAGGTGTGGTTTAGTAGACAGATTATTCTGAGCTTCGATCTTGGCTCACTGGTGCAGCTAATAACCACTCAAAACAGCAAGACTCGACTCTAAAGGTAAAAAAATAAAGCTTTATTCATCACTTAAGAATTTACTGCAATTTGAAGATATGGTTGAACGCCTATGGATGGCAACAGGAGGACGAAGGGCTGTAGGATCCGCATGATGTCGTACCTGTGAGCTTCACCTATGATCACTTGGAAACCCGTATCGCCTCTGCTGGTTACGCTGGCATTTGGTTCAGGCCATTACTTGTTTCTTGATTAAATGTACTCTGGATAAACCTCGTGCCTCTCATTTGCCTTAAAGTCTCGTGTTAACAATAGTGACTTTCAGAGCAGAAGCTGTCAATCAACTGAAATTGGGAAATGGAGGAGAGGAGGAGGTGAGTTCATCATCGTGGGTCAGTGGATCAGCCTTAAATGCTTTGGCCATTCAAATGCCCAAGGGTGTGGCAGCAATTGTGGGTAACATCTTGGCGTTGCCATGATGGGTGGCCTTCGAGCTAGGCCATAGTCTTGCTTCTACCCTTTCTCTCCCACTACAAGTATTCAGCCGTGTCCAATGCACTTGTGGCAGCCGATTGCAAACCCAACTTTGTTATAACTTCCAGCGATCACAAATGTTTGGCACTTGATCCATCCTCCTGTTCCACTGACAGGCTGTCCACAACAGTGTCGACATCGCCATGAGCAAAGTGGGAGGGTACCGTTTTGGAGGATTTACTAACTGAATTCGCGTATAGATAGTGGGAATGGCGTTAAACTAAGTCTTCTTCCACATGAATTCCTACTCGATTCCATTTGTTTTATCCCCCACCTTTAAAGACCAGTGTTCTGGTGTCCCTCTTTGAACACAATTGATGGTCGACAGAAGCATGTGTCCTGATTCCTGCTTTCAAAAAAAAAGAAACGAACCTCCAGATCTAGTTGGGGCCTCTAAAAGGGTGAGGTGCCACGACTCAGTTCCATGGAAGCTGATTTTTTGCGCGGACGGCTCGAGGGCACTTCCTTGCAGAGCGCTGTGATGGCGTAGCAGAGAGCGCATCGAAGATGCTACTGGCAAGGGGATAGGAGCAGTGTAATATCTTATTTATTTAATTAGCTACGTCAGTGTCAACCATTTTGCTTTTGTCGTGTGATCTTTGATTTTACCCTTTCTGTCTGAAGCTAAGTATTCCGTAATGTACAATGCCTTCAAATCTTGAACGAGAAGCCACGAAACATCGCGATGTGTCTTTCCAGTTTTACCATTTTTCATTGGGAAAGCGAAACCATTTTATAAGTCGGGGTTTGGTCATGATCTAATTAAAAGAATGATCGAAAAGTGTAAAAAATAACTTAATCTATTATTAATTGTCCTTACTAAATTTGTTTGATTTGATAGGTGCATAGGAGGACACACATCTGTGTGTCTTCAAAAAGTAGCAGTGATTTTACACTGATACCAATTCGGCAAGGGCAAGATGAATGCCAAAGCAACCGCCAATCTCTCCTTTTAAGCACTGTCCTCGACGTCACCCTCGATACTCCTCCCACTCCACCCGTCACAGCTTATTTTGCACTGCAAGCAAGCCCCCACGAGTCAGTTGCGCCAGTCACCCTAAAGGATCATCCTTGGCCTCCTCAGCAGATTCACCTGGAGCTGCATTTACGTTCGGACTGAGAGCAAAAACTGTAGAGAGAAAATTTCTACCTTTTTAACGGGCAGACGACAGTACACTGGCCTAGAAGAGATGTTTAGCAGGGAAGACGGGATCAAAAGCAGTCACGGTGCCGATGTGGCAAGGGAACCTCCGATACAATACTTTTCCAGATGATTTTGCGGTGGTGTTACCTTAGTTGTCAGTACCTTGCCTGAGAGACAAGGCCAACCCTTCTGTTGGGAAGAAATTAGATAATCTTCGGCCCGAAGCATATGCGCTTCCTCCGCACCGTCGGTATATGTTAAAAACGATGGACACTAGGATCGAAGTGATAAAAGAAAGGTCGGGTTTGCTTTTCGCTGCCGTCAGTGTGGTATCCCAAGAGTCCCATTTAGGTGAAAAAGGACATTAAGCAGAGTTGAGTACTTGTATTCGAGGGGAAAAGAGGAGAGAATGAGCTTTGGCATGACGCAAGGACCAGCTCACACACACAAGCCTAGGACAAGCACCGAGGTGCCCGCCAATCATACAGACGGTCACATAAACAAAGCCCTACAGTCAACAAGTTAAATAAGTGTTCACATCGCAATGTAATGACATATTTACATCAAATTCCCGATCAAAATCACGCTTCAAAACGTAAATATTCGGATTATTTATTGTCCACCTTTATTCTCCTCGATAGAATCCATTGTAAATTTTGTTCTTGTGTGAAGACTATTTTCTTATTTTGCCCCGAACTTAATCCAACTCGATTTAGAAGTTCTGACTAATTTTGAGTTAAAGCTACTGATGTCTAAAAATGCCTGCCAAATGGCCTTACCAAAGGTCTGTGATGCGACATGACCGAGTCACGATGTCGTTTTTTCTCCATTGCAATCACCACTTTTCGTTCAATCAAAGCTTCCCCCTGAAACCTCGATGAAGCATTACATTTGTTGCAACGCTTTGTTTATGTGAGCACTTGTATGACTGGCGGTTGCTTTGCAACTTCCCCAATCGGCATGGCTGGAAGCCTTTTGAAGTGGTTGTAGTACTTCGTTCATGCGAATGGTGGGCGTTACAATGCTTGCCTTGTCCGTGTACGCTCGTCAGGCCATCGGGCTACGTGAAAGTCTCATTCCCTCTTCTCCTTCTGGACTAAGTAGGCGTTCAGCTTCACTCATTGCCTTCTTCTGCTCAGCGGGAAGTCTGGTCTCGCTACAACATCTTTTTTCGCAACAATTGGTAATGACTTCTTATGTAACGGTTACGCTTAAAATCCACCTTTGGTACAATTTTCAGATCCCTCCTCAACCGATTAGGTGTTAGTACTTCAAAACGTGTCAGTCTAAAGATATGATAAGATTGTAGGCTTCATTAATGGTTGATTAGATGCCCAAAGCTTATTTTACAATGCAGCAAAGTAAGTAGAGATTCAGTGGATGCAAAAAGACCACCAAAATGAGAAGGCTGACCCTGCTCTTATAGACTATTGCATGGCGATTGGCTCTCTCCTCTCTCTTTACTGACACATAAATTTGATTGCTGACACTTATGGTAGGCAGATTTTCTACTTCGATACAATTATTTACATTCTCAAACTGTCTTAGGGGTTCGCCTTTGCAGCTCTTTTTATCAGTCTATTTTCCAAATCAGGCTAGCGTTCCTGATGGCACGCGCGTTTCTGGCCTACTTGGAAGGCATTGCTGAGATTCTTCTGGGGCATTGTCAAGCAAAAGTGACGATGACTTAGAGAAATGCTGCCAACTAAACCTGCAATATGAAGATCATTCGCCAACCCCCCTTCACGATTACATTTTAATTCCTCTCTCAGCCATGATTTGCAGTTGAAGGCGTGGAAAAGTACCTCATCAACTTATGTCCACTTCAGTCACTCATGCAGAACAAATGTGGATGAGGATTTGGGGAAGGAGACAAAGAATAACATCAACAACTCCTTCTACAACCTTTAAGTCAAGTGTTAAAATAAAAACACTTGAGAATGGCAATTTAAAGTGTTATTCTTTCATTTGTTCCTTCCATGCCATGTATCCACCGTCCAAATTTAAAGCTCTAAATAGTATAAAAAGGGAGTTGTTATGAAATGGTTAGGAACTGCTGAAATCATTTAAAATTGTGTCTCTATAAATACTTTACTAAGGACAATCCGGCTTTTCTTTTTCAGCACTACAACTGTCTTTGATTATTCAGTGGTCGTGCTAGCTAATATTTATGCCTTGGAAATGTGCGCTGTACCTGGCAAGGTAAGCAATTCTTTACCGACAGGAATAGCATACAATTAAATGCGCCTTTAGCACGAATAACCAATCAAGTTTGTTTAGCTCGGTATGACTTGCACGGTCTTGCAACAATGGCTTAATCATTTAAGGGTGTGTGGAGTGGTACAAAATTTCGTCAATGCTGTCTGCTATCGCTATGTGATTGTCGCTAGTGCATCTACTAGTGCTCTCACAGGGACAGCCTACTTATGACTCAAAAGCCCTCTCAGACACATGAGAAAACTACATTGCGATTAATAAGAAGAGCCATTGTTCTGTATATTGTTGAGAAAAAGGAATAAGACCTTAGGTCTTAAATTTAAGTATTGTACTGCCAAAGAATAAAATTACTAATTCATACCTTTTGTATCCATATTTCTCAATACATTTACAAGCTCTGAGGCCTCGTCCCCCTGACTTGCAGAAGAAAATGATGTTATCATCGGTAGCTTTTGGTTTTGGCACCCCATACTTTGTGTTAAAATCAGTCTCACCAAGACCGAAGGCTGATTCTACTTCGCCAACTAAAGAAAGGAATTTTAAAGGAAGTGGGTAGAAAGCGCTAAAATAACAACTTGCTGCAAAAAAACTATAACCCCTTTGTGAGACAGGTAAAACATTGACTCCAACCGGCAAAAATTTAAAAGATAATAAAGAAGCTTCAGGATGCATTTTGCATTTTTTTTTGCAAATTAAATGGCAGAGAAAAATCTCAATTCTAATTACGATCATCACTTGTGACTTACTAGGAATATTTAGAGCCCCAGGAATCCGACCATCCGTCTCCAGTTCTCTCGGCTCGCGTACATCAAACAATTGAACTCCTTTGGACTCTTCACAAATTGTTTTGAACGTTTTTACATCAATGTTTGGGTTAAAAGTGATGTCACCACCAACAAATTTATACACTACAGGGATGAAAGAAATAAAAACAATACTTCTAGGCTGCCGAGCAACGAGAGATGAAGAAAAATAGAATGCAATCCGCATCATGTTTCACAAATATTAAACAACTGTAGTGGTTTGTGATATTGTTACTACCGCCAATATATGGCCATCCTTTCTGGAATAGCCTAAGAATCGTCTTAAAGCAGTACAGATGGTTCCAGGGAAAAAACTGGATAAAGCAAAATTTATTTGCATTGCTAACTGCGAGAATACAATACAACTAAAGAGAATGAGCTACCACGCACTTTCCTATAGGCGCACACTTCGCGGTGAAACTTTAAACAAAAGATGTATACATAAGTAATCAAGGTCGTGCAAATGATGTGTCTGATTAAATGTAACAACTGGCTTAAGCATCAAATGAGTGCCAAAATTGGGAACTACATTACATTCTATAAGCTCGAAACTATCTCACGACAGATGTAAGATTCAAATTCGAATTTCAAACTTGGTGCCATTTTTCCAAGGACCTCTACCCTAACACATACCGTTTATACCTACGGTATAAAAGAGACACATTTGCGTCAGTAGCGGAGACTTTATGAATCCTCACAACGAAAGGATCGATACCAATATCTGCATTTGGCTCCACCTTATCCCTTATCAACTTAGTCACCTTATCCGCAGACAATCTGTTAGCATCTGAAACGACACCACCGTGAACCATATAGGAAAGCTCCATGTTGGAACTTTCCATAAAAAATCCGCGTTTAGGCGTTAAAATAACATCACGGTTCTTCTTACATACGGAGTCCGTGTAACATACCTATTGTAGACCTGAGTTCCACGATCTAATCCTGGAAGCATTTGATGGTCAACAGATGTATGCATCCCCTAATCTGGTCGTCAGACCGAGCGTAACTGCAGACCCACTTGGAGCTGCCAAGGAGATCAGGTACATTTCCTCAGTCTCATGTTGTGTGCCGACTGGCGCGGTTGTCTCGTGGGTGCTTTCGTGTAATACCGAATATGTTGTGATCGCTAGCGAGGGGAAGCGTTTACCAAGGGGAGCGTCAAGGACGTTGCTCAAAGGAAGAGAGGGCAGTATAATGCTTTATATGACAACCTGACTTTCGACGGTCACTTTAATATTTGTCTGGTCCTTGTATGTGTGGACTAATTTTCGAACCGTACTCAGACCCAGTTGTCCTGTTCTCTTTTAAATAGACGTATCTATTTGGTGGGAAGTGTAGGGACGCTACAATTGCCACTAAAAATTTTTTGAAAAATTGAATCATGTGTACTTGAGTTGGCACGGTACCGTGCCCTATGATACGAGTCCTGAGTAATTTTTGATGATTTTGCGTTCTATTATTACAGGCTATGCCCGGAATATGCTTAATATGATGTATCGTCTTGCTTCTTATCTTCAAATCATGTTGGATAAACTATTATAAATCGAAAAATAGTGGCGAAAATTTGCTTACAGTAATCGGCGCAAATCATTTGCAATTATTAGCTCTTAAATTTGATATCACCGTGTTTCTTGCTTCTTTTATTATTTATGTAATTGTTTGGATCAGTATCCATATGGACTTATAGCACCGAATTTTCAAAATGTCATCTGGTGGTCTTCATTTTGCTGCTAATCCAAAAAACATTTCAGAATTGAAATTACTGGTAAGGGCATGGATACTCTGCTTATTATAGATCGAAAACTCGTTCAATGAAATTCATGGAAGAATTTCGACACAATGTGAAACGACAATGTCAAGATATATCCTTTTTCACTAATTTAAAGCGGATAAAATCCCTAAACTTGATGACCCTTCAAAACGGTCTAGTCTGTGCCAGTGAAATCGTGGCTCTGTGTTTGCTTATGGACAGTTGTCGATTGGTATAGCCGATTTTAAGCACTTGCGCAATGTTCGCGTTTAATTGATGCATCCTCTCGTTATTTATTCGAAACATATATGCACTTTTAAAGTTAATTATTTTAGCTTACAAGACTTTTTATTCTTATTGAAGCTTAACGGTGTGTCATTTATACAAAATCCTTACTTTGAACTCTCACTAAACTGTACTTCCAACAACTCACTATTGAGATGCTACGATGCTATACGCCCGATTTCCATAGCATTGTTGCGTTTTCATTAGTAATGTGGATTTTTGAGTGCCTTTAGTGTGATTTAAGGAATGTATGCTCTCCACGATTTGTTAATGACTAAGGGCCACTTTCCTAAATTCTGAGTTAAAAATAGATGGCACATTTTTGTATTTTTGGTGCCATCGTTCATGCAGGCGCGCATACCGTGCCTTAACTCATGCATTCTACTGCTCGAGGCCGAGTCAAGAGTGGAGACCCTGGAGAAGGCCGTTGCTGAGCTAATGACCAATACCGAAGGAAAGCTTTGACCACTTGCTGGACTTATCTTCCTACGTTTACTTCACATGCGGAACTAAATTAGGGTGACCTCCTAAGGCATCGAAGAACGATCGATCTGTCACAACCAACTGTACACTTTCTTGGCTTTTGATAATATTTGTGCAAACACCTTCTAGTTATTTGTTGCTTCAATCATTAACAAATATCTTCAAACTTCATTATCGAAAGCGAAATGGTTTTGCTCGAGGAGTAATATTATGCTAAAAGTCCCCTGGATTGTCTGCGCTTCCATCTTGATCAACGTGTAACTTTAGCTGCGTACTCCCTCCTCACGAACAAAGTCTCGTCCAAGTTTAGATGTGTGAGTGGTTTATGGACATTGATCAGCCTTAATCTATTCTCCTAATGCCAGAAATACTGTCTGCTAGACACAAAAAAGCTAAACTTTTGTTGACTTGTTGATTCATCTAACCTCATGCATTCACCATCTAATTTTCTAGTGCTTTTTCATTTCCAAATTCCAAAACACTCTTCAGCATGCCTGAGGAAGTAGAGTGACTTGAGGCACTGAGCAAAGCCACGCCCAACTGCTGTCAACATTAATTATGCAACTCCAAAACCCATTCCGTTCACACGCATTGTGTTGTACAATACTTACCTAAATGCTTTAGTAAGGATGCAACCACTTCTGTTAGTTCCATAATAATCTCTGGTAGAATGATCAAGTCCATTGGACACCCATTTTTAATTACAATTGCATTAGACAATCACAGCAGCCCGCCTAATTTGTTTTAAGCACGCATAAAATTAATGAGACAGACCATAAATGGCGCTTTTCTCAACTGTGAAGAAAGAAGAAATTACAAGCATGTACCCTGTTGGGAGAGGATGTTGGTTGAAATTTAAGACTATGTAAATCGTCCAACTTTGTGCAATCATTACTTCTGCAGTTGTTCATTTCCATCCAGATTGAAGTTGCTGAGCTTTTTGGAAGAATGGAAACGTTGTACACTATTTATTCAATGTTTTCGAAAGAGTAGAATGAACCTACCAACCAACTAATTGCTTCCAAAGCGACGGACTTCAGGCAGCAATCGACAAAGAGCTCATCCACCGTTATATGCCTATCATATCTGTTAGCGTTTCAGTTAGGGTCTATGCGGGCAACTGCACCACGGAAAAGGATTCGCATTTGCTTTTTGGTCGAGTGATAGGTAATGGTACATTGCACACTCGAGTAAACGCACTATTGATTGAATTTCAGCAGTGACTAATCTTGACAGTTGCCAAAGAGAGGTATCCTACCATCAACCGGTCTCAAATTCATAGACTTGAGGTATGCTCGTCACCAACTGCCCTGTAAACAAAGAGAATCGGTGGGGATTCCGCTAAGAAACTATGCTACCAAACAGTCTGTATTCAAATTCATAAATAAAGGCATTATGTCAGGAAATATGGAAGATACTTGACATGTGAAGATGCCTGAGGTAAATGTTGTCAGTAAAATTCCGGATCAGAGCTGCGAATGGAGTCCGCCATGACGCTGTCAGGAAAGGTTCTCGATACTGGCATCAATGAATCGGTCTGGATTTCCTTCAGTTGCGGCATCATCTCAAAGAGGAGGGCGGCCAGACAAGAAAAGGACTAGTGGAAGGTAAACAACAGTCACATTCTCCATATGGACTCAGGTTGGTTTCATCTTCTAATTGTGGTAGACATTTCAGAATATTGCATTAAAAAACGCCTAGTAAGCCCGAGTGTGGAAATGTCTGTCATTTCAAATAAACCGTTCGGGAAATTCAACAACTTCTGCCTCCTTGTAAATGCTAATATGCATGAATGTCAGCGTTGCATCAACTGCAACGTTCGTCACTTAGGACATTTTGAGTTCCAGAAATAAGACGGATCATCTACACGATGATCAAATGATTCCTGAGCCTGTGGGCTGAGCACAAACTATCATGATCGGGAGTGCTACTGACAGACCATCTTCAAGATGTCAAACATCCCAGCATGCTGTCACATCCTTTGACAGCAGGCGCTGACTATCAGTAGTATGATGCACCTACGATACCTGCCCCCAAAGTTCGATTTAGACATCCCTTATGCCATTTTGGGTGTGTTCAATGCACGTGCGCATAGAGTGAAGACTCTTAAAACCAATGGCCCTTAAAGTTTCCCAACATACACTCTGTCTACTTCGTTGTCAATCCACAAACCGCTGTGATTAAGTTTTAGCCAATCCCAATTATCCTCCTAATCTTATTCAGATATACTAGCATTGATAAGGTACTTTAGAATGAGAAATTCTCTAGTTCATTCAACCCGATTAATAGTGAGAGGCATTTTAGGAGACTGGGGTTGCTCACGCGCTTTCAAGACCTCGATGACAATGTAGCAAACAAGGGTGAATGAAAGTTACCTGATCAGTCTTGGAAACGAAGTAGACAGGCAACCTGTTCGACGAGTCGGTGCTAAATGCATTGGCGCCTAGTTTAAGCAGTTCAGTGACGGCTTCACCAAATTCGCTGCTAGTGGCCAAATGTAATGGGGTGCGACCATCGGGAAGTGCCACGTCGAGCAATTCGTGGATGAAGGGCCTAACACGGAGAGAGCACTTTTAAACTATGCTCTTAACCGGATGATGCCTTTGGTACCTAGGCAGCTTGATCTTGCCTATCCAACAACCAAAAAATCCTGTGATTAGGTGTCGCAGCTACGATTTTAGCAAAATAAGGCAGATGAATGCTACTTATTAACTGTGATTATGTTCATTTCATTAAAGGAAGATATTTTCAGAAACCGGTTCATATGCTACGAGTGCCATACCAATCTCCCATACCACTACGGGTTCTATCCCAAAAAATCTAAACAAACGACTCAAAATCTTATGGTTTAAAGGTCAAGAAGGCAGGTGGAGTGAGAAGAGTCGAGTTCCTAACTCACCGGCGAATGATATTCAATGCAGTCTTTTCAGTGGGGGCGCAAAGAGCTTGGTGTAAGATGTTAAATCCTTCGTTGTCCGTATTGAGCACCGTCGCCTTGAAATCATCATCCACACTGGAGTGAACTTCGATGAGATATGAGAAGGCTTTAGTAGAACCAGCGCGGGCCGCTGCCATGAGCGGTGTGCAACCACGGATATCGCGAGAATTGAGGGCATCCTTAAGTTTAATATTCGACGTATTGGTGGTATTCAGTTCCGCTTCCATAATGGTGTCCAGAATTACCTTAACAGATTTTGCCTGTGAGGAAAAAGTTAGGGTAAGCCTGAGTAAAGATAAACAACAGATGAGGGGAATGTACTTCTCACCCTGTTAGCCATGGCTGCAATGTGGAGAGGAGTGGAATTACGTACGTCTAGCGTTTTAAGACCAGATGGAGGGTAGACCTTCAAGAGGTCCGTGAGGCAAGTGGCATCACCCCATGCAGCAGCACAGTGCAGTGGAGTATAGGTGTTGCCCTGCAGAAGACGAAGGAGTATAAAAAGTAAGACAGTGCATGGGTAACAACCACGACCTTGACTAATCATATGCAGTCGTGACAAGCATTCGTGTCTACAAACGCTCATTCTGCACATGCGAAATCTGTTGAGTCGGGAAGGTGAGCGAAATGATTAGTCCTGTAGAAAAGATAAATGGAGTATTTGTTGTCTTGGATCAGCACCCTATAATGGTAAGAGGTGGGTGTCAAAAATGCTTTTATACGCAGTAAGAGCTGCAGAAGTACCAAACTCCAAGTTTTACTTCTTCGAACACATTATCGCATTTTGACAGCTATCCACGCGCTACTAGCTCACACGTCGATTCCAGTTTAAGTTCCATTCATTTGTTTAAAATTCCAAAGAAGTAGGGGAGAAAAGTATCGGCGCAGATTATAAAAACCACCGGTTAAAGAAAGAGGTGGATAAAACTCACGAGAAGTTCTTGGTAAGCCCTGAATCGAAGAAGGTTTCTGACACAATAGACGTGATTTCGATAGACGGCAAGGTGAAGGGGTGTGAAGCCCCGTGCGTCCAAGGGGGCGATGATTTCAGCTTCGAGCTCCTCAGGAGTAGAGGCGGTTGACTTCACCTGCAGAGTATCACAGATAAACGACAGGGTGTGCAACTGTCCGCTACAAGCCGCCATATGCAGTGCCTGCCTTCCATTGACGTCAACAGCTGTCAACGAAGCTCCAGCCTAGAAAAGAATACGTTCATTGGTACTTAATCGCTTTCCTCTGTAGAGATCATAAAAACGGCATAGTGAGAGGTGTGAGACGAACTGGGGCTCCTAATGCCACCATCTCAAATTCTCATTTCATTGTGACGATAAGACCAACTGCAGTAAATTCACAGACGCCTTAACGCATAACCAGTCATCGCACAAATCTTGGACCGGTTCTGGTAACAGTAATTAAAGTGACAGACCATACCCACAGCGTTTGCATGCACAACATATTAAGGTACGAATGTAGAAGCATCTAAATACTGTAGCCTGAACTGATAAAACAAATACCTTCCCACGAAGACTAACGGCCCTATCTGCAGCGATGATATCTACCCCTATCCACGGCACCTCAAATATAGTCCCTCACACGACGCCAAAAGATGTCACACTTTACCACACAGTGGCGATGTAAAACTCAGCCACGCAGTTTTGAGGTTAAGAAATTTTGCTCCACAACCGCGATCACAGCGTCAATCTGACACTGTGAACACTCTCCCAAGGCTGTGGATTTCGCCTCATTCTGAATCCTTGGTTTATACATCATCACTTCTTGCTACCTCATCCAACAAAGAACGACTATGTGGCAGACCATTCAAGAACATTTGGAATTTCAAAAGTTTGGTGCACAGGAGATTTCAGAACGAACCAATTGCTCGAAAATGGTTTATTTAATGATCTAAACCCACCTCAAGGAGAATTTTCATACCCTCAGTTTGTCCATTGATGGCCGTGCGGTGGAGGGCTGTTCGACCCATTTTGTCGCTGAGGTTGACGCGGCGAATAATGTGAGCATCTAATGTGCGTCCATCAAAATCCACGTTTTTCGAGGGCCGCATTTGAAAAGTGGAAAGGAAGTGAATTGCAGTGAGTCGTTGGTACTGCGCCGCCAACATCAACGGTGTACGACCATTCTCATCTCGAACGTTTAGCAAATCTGTCATGATGGATAAAACAGTTGCAAATAATGGGAGAGAGAGTGGAATAGGGAAATTGTATTACCCAGTGAGGAGTTCGTTTTCGATGCATGCCAACGCAGAAGAAATTGAAGCACTGGGCAATGACCCTGCGAAAACGAGACCAAAATGGAAGGGGGTTAGATGAGTGTCCATCCCACTTAAACCACTCCACTGATTCATGATCTTCATGAAGTGTAAAATTACATCGAGATTCTTTTGGGAAGCAGGGAAGAGACAGGTTCTTGGTTACTTTTATACCTCAAAAAATACGCTTCCAGAGAAAGCAGACTAAGTTACAGTCTACCAAAGACAAGTTGAATATACTGCTTTATAGAAAAGATTTGTTCAGGCAAAGAAAGGATAGTGTGCAGATCAAAAAGCGATATTATGTCGAAAGGGTGAGTTGCGTAGGGTCACTTGGTAAGCTAAACTTGTTTAAGCATTACAATCAGTAAGGTTCACTATAGGCCACCAAAAAATCGACAAGAGAACTTGTGAAATATTTGAATGTCGACCCTACCCGTGCAGCAGCGTGGTGCGCAGCAGTCCACCCATTCAGACCGTCCTTGATGGCAGGATCGGCCTGACTGAGATGGTGCATTACGAGCACCTGGCACGTTTCCAGGTGACCCCCGTGCGCAGCGTAGTGCAGCAGTGTTCGACCCAGCGGATCAGTGAGCCAAGTACAAGGTCGCTTTTCGCTTAGTAGTGGATGGAGGGAGATGTCCTCCTCATCCACCTCTTTCGCCTTCGCATCGTTTGATTCATCCTTCGGATCGGTAGCTGATTCTTCACAGGCATTCAAAAGCATCTGCCCAAAAAAATACCTTCAATTTTACGACCGCCTATACGACGATTAGGCTTGGTCGATGGAATGTTCTACAAGTTGGATTATTGTTTAGAGAAATGATTACTACACTATCGGGTGAGAAAGCCTTCTCCACCAGAGTTACCAGCGTTACCCAAACATAAGTAAAGCTGGAGAACGATTGCATCATTAACCTTCCCCCAACTACATGAAATTTTATGATGAGCAGCAAGAAATGGAGCCAAAAATTTAAAAATCGGAAATGAATAAACATGCAAGATGCAAATCAGGAATCGATGGAAGCATTCTGTGTTATGTACTGCGAGGGACAAAAGTGGTTAAGCAACCAACCTCTACGCAATCTCCCCGGCCTCGGAAAGCAGCCAGAAAAAGGGGCGAGTAGAAGTACCAACTGGACGAGTCAGATGCAATTTTTCCTCCCTCTTTCTCCCCAATCGGGTAATACTTGGTCATCTTCGCCGAATCAAGTACTAGTTGGCAAATCTTCGCTTTGGTCATTCCACAAAGGAGAAGTCTTAGAGCCGTGGTGTTACCCATGGCAGCGGCCAAGTGAATGGGATAGTATGCCACCTGCAAAAGAAGAATGTGAAAGACTAAGTGCGCCGAAATAAAGGAAGAATAAATGTTTTTGCTGGCCATCACCTTGCCCTGTTTCCCATCGGCTGTGCGAATAACGGTGGAATCATTTGGCGAGAGACCCTCTCCCAAAATTTTGCTGATGCTACTACCGCTACTCAAGTCTGATGAGACGCCTGAGCCTTGGCGGGACACAGGACGCAAAGGAGACTGAAGGCTGTCTTGTGAGTTGGAGCTGGAGATCAAGAGAGGTTTGGGCTGGCGCGCAAAGACCGCGTAACGGTCAGCACCATGTCGCAAAAGCAGCTTCATTAGGTGGCCATCAGTGTCAAAAGCAGAGGCCAAATGCAGTGCCGTGCACCCGTCAATATCCGGGGCGTCTGGATCTACGCCCAGCTATCAATGGGCAGAAAGTACGTAAACAAGTATATAAACGGTCGTTTGAGATAATTTGGGGAATAGGATTAGGCATGATATAAACATTAGGCGCATCTTCAAGTCAAAGAAATCTAACCAAGTTCCTACAGACAAATTGAGGGTTGATTTAAAGATCAGTTAATGAAACGTCCATATGAAATAAGATAATATCACATAAAACTGCAGCTATCGTATTATGTAACGAAAAGGCATCCTTTTTAGGTCTCAGCCTGATAAGAAAAATGTGCAGTGCAAGGGAGTATTCACGCTTATTGAAGTGCTATTGCAGCCCAGTAGGTAATGATAAGGTGATGTCCCTTATGTTCCCCTTAGATTTTAGGTGATGCACAAGGTGCACTGGGCATTTTGTCGAACGGTAAATTCTCTCATCTCTTAGCCTTGTTAGCGTTAAGTTCCGATGAAGACACTTGCTGTTAACCCTCTACCGGATCCTTTGTGTATTTGGTCACGCCACATCGAACACAGACTCCAGAGCAATCGCGCAGAGTTAAGCAAAATACTCTGAAAGATTAACGACCCCGATTCAGCGTGTCTATGGAACCGAAGAACGGAGGATTCTGTTGTAGGTAAGTCTGTGGGAGGTCGCTCACAGTCACCGCAATACCATTATCCACAGTAAAAAAGATCAATGGCTACAGGACTCATTCGTTTCCTACGACGACCCAGATATACAGATAGGCTCAGTCAAGGCAAAAAAAAAGGCTACGCAATTCACTAAACTGAATCACTTTTGATCCAATCTTCTCACAGGCAGCAACCAACACAAAATGCATTTGTCGCAAGGTGATAACACATTCTCTGGGTAATGGAAATTCAGCCAACTCCTAAAATGAAGATTGTATGGAAAACGCAATTTGACAACCCATTTCAGAGTATGGGATTAAAAATCAACACATGACCTCATCCTGACACCCAGGTGACTAAAGAGGAAAAGCGCTCACAAAGCCCAAAAAGTACGCCTGATAAGACATTTGATAGAGGTACTATTGGGCAATCATATCCTACTATGGATAAGTCAGCTTAACTGTTTGCCAGTTCCAAAAGTTATCATATGCTGAAAGGAGGTGAGCAAGCCATCTCAGGTCAATGAAACCATAATGGCAGAAAAGTGGGCGTACAAGATTCGATTTGTGCCTGTTTTCGGTCCAACTTAAAGTTCATAAGTGTAGTAAAAAGCACACACCTTGAGAAGAACGCAAACCACTTCAGAGATAGATTTGTTCTTAATGGGCAAGCGGATAGGTGGTTCATCCGCATTGCACCGACGAGTCAGCGCGGCTGAGAGCATCGCAAAGTGGAGTGCAGTGCGCCCGAATCGATCTGCCTCGAATGGCCCGCCACCAGCGAAAAGGACGCTGCGTAAGCACTCAATTGAACCGCCCAGAGCTGCAGCATGTACTAGGTTCCGACCCATACAATCCGTGAGGGCGTGCATAGGGCGTGTGTAGAGGGGGTAACCTTCCTTCACCTTTGCAGACTCCTCAACTGCCATTTCCATCTCCTCCCAGTGCTTCTTCGCCACTTCCAACAAGCTGAAGGATAAACGGGGAGCAATACTGATTGTGATTCGATTTGAGTAGTTTACATAAAGACCCGTGTGTTGGCGATGGAGACCACACAAGTGATGGTATTCGCAGGGAATCGAGTATCCAGATACGCAACTTCTCGTATTCTGAACAATTACTCTTGACGCTGACCGTGAGCATTATTTTTGGTCAATCATAAAATGATGTTGACTACCACAGTTATCACCATCGTTTTGAAATAATCAGTTACGCATTCCGTAATCCTTGCAGACGTACCTTATTTTCCAGTTATAAATAGCTTTCCAGAAACCTATACTTCATAGCATGGTTAAAGATGGACAATATTGTAGCGCGCAATCCTTACTTCAATATACTTTCGCACTTTTTAATGAAATATTATAGTTTATACTACCAGAGGGCAGGTAGAAGTAGGACGAACCGGAATGGTACCCGCAAAAGTACTGTTAAAAACAGTCTATACTACTCCACCCTTATTACGAATCCAGACATTGGTGAATCAAGGTCTGGAACTATAAGCGTCAGATTTGCACATTTACTTCCATCGCCAACCCTCAAGAAAAACTTAGTAGGTCAATAGCGAACTCGAACTCACTACGTTTAAAAAGAGGGCTTCAGAGCTAGATTCAACGGGCAAAACAGGTACCAAAAAGCATAAATATTTATAAA
>UYWX01000218.1:0-24755 GCA_900622495.1 Hydatigera taeniaeformis
TTGTTCACCCGTAGTAGGCTAGCATCAAGATAGGACAAGTAAGCGTCGTGTTCAAATCTCTCCTCTTTCACTGCCATGCATAACTTCATTGTGCAAGTCAGACTATGGGTTGCTTCTTACAACACTTCGATGTTGTCCGACACCTGGAGATCCCATTTAACTGGCTTCCTGGACTTCCTTCAAATTGTCGGGTTGAAGTACTCTCAATTCAGCCTTTAATTAGTGCTTATAATTTTACGGCTCGTAAGAAGAATTTCTTTAATGACTGTCAATGGTATAAGGCTTTTGACTGTTTCATTACATCAACGTGCTAATCACCTATCGCCCACCGACCCACTCACTAGCTCACTCCGCTCCAGCAAGCTGATCAATGCCACCCACACAAACACCTGGTCGTCAGACGCCTACTAATGCGTGTGGATGCTTCAATGATGCTACTAGTCTTTTCGGGCGCTTCGTGGTGGTGGTGGTGGTGCACACGAGGCGAGTTCGCACTTTGACCACCGCATGTCACTTTCCTATCACATTAAATCGTAGCTTCTTGCCTTCGAAAGACAGGAAGATGCGTTCCCTATGACGGCTGGTTGAGGTAGTAACCCCGTGCATACACTGAGAAGAAAGCTAAGGCAGAATAGGAGCTCCTCTATTCACCCACTTTGCATTGACGAACCTAGTACTCGTGCTTCGCTCTTGAGTAAGAATGAACAAAAACTACCTGAGGGCGCTTCACGCCTAGCCAGTGAGAGGTTTCTCTGCAGAACCAAATTGTTGGCACAGTGAGATATCGACGCAGCTAATTTCAAAAATCACAAACAGTGCATTCTGGACGTGCCGTGACCTCAACCTATGGATGCATTTTTAGTCACGAGCGCTGGAGCTAGGCCTTTGTGGTAAGATGCAACACTCCGGTGTGAGAAATTGCTCTGAAGTTGTGCACACAGGAGTGAGCAGACGAGCAATGATTAGACAAAGGAGAGGAAAATTAAGCGGCCGCGGTTATGGTGGGAACGTTCACGTCGCGTCAATCTTACCGGGCAAGCACTCAGTCGGAGATTGTGTTTTGTTGGTAGATTTTAGTCGCCTTCCTATGAAGCGGTTTTAACCCCTAAGTGGTTTTATTGCGCCTACCATGTCATTGGAGTTTGTC
Organism: Hydatigera taeniaeformis; assembly: GCA_900622495.1. NCBI lineage: Eukaryota > Metazoa > Platyhelminthes > Cestoda > Cyclophyllidea > Taeniidae > Hydatigera > Hydatigera taeniaeformis. The sequence goes on from UYWX01000218.1 coordinate 1,148, forward strand.
GTGTCCCTATTGGTGCCCTAAGGAGCATGTTCGATGGATCACCACCCCAAACCAATAGGCGCAAATCTGGTCTCACGTCATGCGGTGAATGATGTGATTGGCTGAGGCACAATGTCATCGACCAAAATTCTCTACTACGACAGATTTCAATCACTTGTAAATACGGTTACTTGTATGCCAATACAAAGGTATACGAGATCATACTTGCCTTTGCGGTTCGCTAGATTAGGACACAAAAGGAGACCATCTATAGGCTAATTCAATTGATCAATATATGTCCACTTCGACTTTTTAATGAGAGGATAAATTGCGATACACGCCCCTCCTCCACTAACAAAAAAGTCTTAGGTTAAGCAGACCCACTGAGAGATCCTTGTTAATACTTGCGCCTCAAATGGGCTGCCAATACCACCAGATTTTTAATAATTTATAAAAGAACTATTCCTCTATATTTACTTTAGCTTCAAAAATAATCTTGAAAGTTTGATTCCTCTCACATTCCCCGGAATGATGTTGCACGAACTCCTTCTTCACTCTTCTTTTCAACTGTCGCCTTTTAAATAAGCCAACCATATTGCTGCCCTTACTCACCATTGTAATTACTAACTCCATTGCAATCATTGTCCTTACCTCAAACCCGAAGCTAAGCAGCTCCTAATTATTCGCCTCTTTTCTATGGCAGTCATCCGCTTCATCAACCCTACCTTTAGCTCCAATGAAAGTACCCACCACTCACCCATTACGACATCTCGCTTGATTCTGCATCAATGGCCTGCATACATATATACATACACCCTCTTGCACACTTCGCAATTGAGGTCTGCAAGCAGATCATCTAACACGTTATCAAAAATTCTTCGTCAAAGTGTTGTGTGCATTGGTTTCGGATGGAACATTTCACACTTGGCGTTTACATCGGCGAAGTGTGGAGCAGACAGTAATTGCCTCCCTCATCTCAGCCCACCTTGATGCCGTCTCGGTGCCACTCACTGAGGTGACGTCACCCCTTCACCTGCGTGGAATGGACGCAGCTCCACTATCTCCTCCCGACAGCCAGCCACCTTATGTGGAGCAGGTGCTGTGCAGCGCATGAAGGGTTAGTGATAACCAGCTTTCACGAGTAAGACATGTGAATCTTTTGTCCATAATTATGATGTTGGGTTGAGGTCCTCCAGATAATACACTTGCTCCACATGCTTGTTTTACTTTCCTCATTATCCCGCTCGTAGAATCAACAATGGCGATTTGTCCACTCAATCACTTGCAGTGCCCAACTCCCGAATGCAGAATGCCTCAATGTGGAGCAGCAGCAGGCACCAAAACATTCATGATAGAAGCACAGACAGGCAGGTGATACTGGGACCAAATGACTAAAAGTGGTTGCTGCCTTTTAGAGACGAGGAGTTGTCCAGTTGAAATGAAGCGAACACCAAGTGGGGCACACTGCTTGCTGGTTGGTTGGTTGGTTGGTTGCGTGAGTGAGTGAGTGAGTGAGTGAGTGAGTGAGTTTATCATTTAAGTCTTTACTACCACACAATCCTTAGGTGGGCCGTCTTTTGAGGCACAGGGGTGCACCCAACCCATTCTCCACATCAAATACACCCACTGCGTTCCAAATTTGTCGTTTTATGCGTGAGTGAAGGCAATTCTTGGCATCCTATGGCGCTCGTATGCTAACTTGTGCAGAAGGTACGAAACTATCGCATCATTTTGACAAAACGGCTAGCTAGCAGTCGTATTTCACGAGTGCAGTCATTGGAAGACATCATGCATTTAATGCCTTAACCTATGTCAACATTGGCGTGCGCATAGGTTGCGCGTACCCTTCTCATCGTCTGATGGAGGGAGGATTGCCCTCTTTGGCCTGTTTGTAGATGACTGAGAGGTGGTGCTCAATGCTGACAACCAAAACTTTTCAATCAGCACAAGACTAAATGGTAACTTTGCAAAAAAACTACTCCTTCTCACGCGAACGCATCCACAGGAGAGGGAGTGGGCCACTGCCATACCAACAGCACTGCTAAATAGCAAGTAGCATAGTTAGACCAACTCCATACTGCTTCTCTCGTTGTCGCTGGCTACGGCACTTGGATGTGAGGTTTGGAGATGAGAAGTCAATTCCACCTTGCTAATGAGGAGTTGGCAAATACAAAGTCAGTAGTAGAGGAGTGTATGAAGGAGAAGTACTACCAACTCTCTATCTCTATGCTATGGCTGAACAAGCACGGCACAGCGCGTTGGTTGGATGACTTTCTGACTCTCTCTGCACAGGTGGGCATTCGTGATATTTGGGGAAGACGATATCTTATCTAAGGTAGATTGTGTGTAGATATTTTGCCCTACAGAAATAGGAATACTGAGCCGACATCATCGGAGTGCGAAGCACCGCAAACAGGAATGGGCTGTCCGATCTTTTTTAACCTCATTCCTTCCCTCCCCATCTTCGCATCATGTAACACACTGTGGCTGTTTAGCCAAACAATGACATGGACGATAGTCGTAGCATTTCCAGACTTCCTTTTTAATAGCAGCTAATATTTGACATGTTTGAATAAAATGGGTGTATGTAAGACTACGTAATGTACAAAGCATTGCAGCACTTTATTTCAAACTACTGGCCTGTCTGATGGCCACTTTTTAGTGTCGACTTTGCTTTAGCTGAACGAGGTGGACCTCAAGCCTGACCAAAGTCCTAGCCACGTGACATACGGTGTTTGGAAGTCAGCTAGGGCAGCTCAATAAGATTGCGTTTGAAGAACAAATTAAGAGGCATTACGAGGAAGTCCACTTTGCATTTATGAATAAGCAGGGGACACAGGAGTAGAGAATGAACAGAGTAAGGTAGCGTTATCACATTAAGTAGTTTCAACTTTCGAAATTTGCTTGACGTAGGTGCTGCTCAGTTTCCCATTTTGGTCACTGAAATGTGGTGCAGCTCTGAACTGGCACCATTCTCCCAATTAAGCTCTTCCACTCCTCCCAGTGCACCTTTATGTATCACCATTTTTTCTTTTCCTTTTCTGCGTTTTGAGGCATTCAAGTTAAAGATCAGAGCAAACCGAGGTCTGTTTATAACCATCGTCTACATTATTGTCAAAACCGTCAGTATTTTTTCCTTGGAAAGTCAAAACGATCCCTTATTTTACTACACTACTACTACTACTCGACATAAAATGCCCACCTCCTATCGTCCTGTGTGATTCTCCACTTCTTCTCTCTCTCTCGCCCTTCTTCCCAGGTGTTCTCTTGCTGAACCAAAAGGCAGCGACACAGTTGAAACAGATGTGCTTCTCCTCTATCAGTTCCTGACGCTACATTCAGCTTCTTTTTTGAAGCGTGGACAAGTGAATTTTATGATCGGTCCGCTAGTGGTGTGAGCTTAAGAGGACGAACGATTCGCATTGATGCGTGCCCTATTTAAAGGTCTATCGCAACTCCAGAGCCGGTTGAAGGTGATGAGGAGATCTGATGCAACTCCTTATTCTCTAGACAGTTGGTAAGTGCCGTGATGGCTAATGGATGTTTCCTAGCAGTACCGAATATATTATGACGGATGGCGAGGATGATACACGGAGAAAAGTGCCGCAAAAGGTCATTCATTGTTATACGTTGTTCACTTGGCTACCTATTAAGCTCCCCTAGACTTTGCATTATATAGAAAAGACATTAATCTGAAATGTATGCACGTATTTTAGGAGAATAAGAAGGGCATGCGCCACGGATTGGTCCGAAGTCCAGCCTACGCGTAGAGGAGAAAGGCGAATACCAAAGCAACCACTTTGCATACAGGTGGTCACATAGACAAAGTATTTCAAACTTTGTGACCTGAGAGAAATTCGATTTTTTATTTTGCGATTGGCTGAGTAAGCTGGACTTCGAATTAAGTCAAAGATTAATATCTTCCGTTCGCTCAGAATGCGAGCACCCAACCACACTTAATGCTGCAATGCTTTGTTTATGTGAACACTTGATGTTGAGGATTACTTTGTACGCATTGGCCGGTCTTTAGGTCAGACTCAAGCTTAATTCCTTATTTTACTCCGTAAATGCATGTATTCGTCCCAACATGATGCCTACTTTTACCTCGTAGGAAGTCGCATGAAGCTACATATGCATTCTTCTGTTTAGCAAGAAGTCGTGGTACACATTGAGTCTTGCTTTTCTGTTCGCAAACAAGTACTTCAACCAAGCCTTATCCGTTCATTATATGATGGAAAACCCCAAAGAAAAGATATGGCAAAATACAAAACAAGATTTTCTTATTACGTCATGGGACGGTACAGTATTCCGCAGCTACTGTAGTAATAATCAGCGCTTAAACACGAAAAGTTCTGTAGAAGATTAAGAGCTACCTTCAGAAATAATGAGACGTGTTGGACAAACCATAAATTTAAGCAAGTAATAAGCTTGTAAATATTATAAACTTTGAGCATGCAGGCAGGATGCTAAAAATTTAGCGAACAATTACAAAAGGTTGTGATTTTTCGATTTTATTTATTTAAATACTGAATAAAGCATAACAACGTTATTGATGTCAATTAGAATAAACGTATAGCGCATGCACGTTTTAATACTGATAAAGAAGTTAGAGCTATCAAATCTTTATAATCTTATGCGCTTTTACGTTGTAGGTGTTGTTTATTGGAGTAAATGCAACGTTCTTAAGGCCATTGAAATGGGGTGCTGAATTTAATGTCATCGACGTTTACCTTACTGCCGCTGTGCATTGAATAAGTGGTAACACACAAATTCAATGAAACTTGAAGCAATACCTAACTCTTGTTGTGATATACACCGATGATGGTTCAACTCTTTTGATTTTATTATTATAACTTTTTGATTCCTTAAACATGAGCAACTGCTTCCTTTTCCTCCTATTTTACGTTATCCAAGCACGATGTGAAGATTGTAAGTCTAGTGGTGTCGTAAGTTACGTAATTTAGATCTAATGATGTTTAATTCCTCACTTTACTGTGGCCGACCTTCAGGCGTTGGTTTTTACAAAAACTCCAACTCAGATGATTTACTTCTCCACAACCAGATTGTTCTCTACTGGAATGTATCGGCCGCCTACAACTTTACAGCAGCTCCAAAGCATCATCGAGCATTTGGTCGAGTTGTGTGTCCCGGTGTATCAGTCAGGCCTGCAGGTCGCTATGTCAGACATTATTTAATGGATGGAGCGGTAAGTATACTAGTAATCGCATGAATTTACACGGACTTTTATTTGGAACGTTTTCTGATTTAAGTTAGTGTTTGCAATTTTAAATACTTGTTAAGTATAAGTGCAGATGACCTGGATGCTTGAACTAACACTGTTCCACTTTCGTAATACGATTTATTGCGTTTGCATGCTTAAAAGTAGTCGAGTCGAACCTCTGGGTCTATATCAACGAAGTTCTATCCTGAAAGTCCTTTTTAACAATAACGCAAAAAAATGACGAGTGGAATATCTTAGAGGGTCCAGTAGTAATAACTGACCTTGCAAGCAGCAAAAGAAGCTAGCGTTTCCACTTTTTCTCTCACCATATAGCGAAACACTGAACCGTTTCTAAGTATGCGACTTATGATTTCCTACCAGTTCTCTTTACATCGTATTTTGCAAAGTAGATCTCTTATCCTCTTTTCTGGAATAGGTCATTCTCCTTAGCACAAATCTACCCTTCTCCTCAAGGGATGGAATGAGTATTTGTCAGTACACTCCGCTTAAGGAGAACTGGTGTGATAAAAAGTTTTTCACCAATTGGCATAATGTTGGAGCTGGAAAGTGTCATTCTTCTTCTGATTTTTGCTACATTCCTATCTTGGGTACAGCGTCTTAATTTTCAAACTCTTCCGTCAATGCGGCATTCCGCCCCCTTGGTTTTCCTAACTTTACTACTTATAGGAGACTAGATTGTTGAAAACATCCCTACAATAGTGAACGTCTCTCCCAGTAGTTAACTATTCTACTTGAAAACATATTTTGTATATGTAATGAAAGAATATCACGAACAGTGCTGAAGACCAGAACGCGATTAAGCTGGGGAAGAAACATTTTGCGATTAGCTTAGTAACTCAGTCGCTTTGAAAATAAGGTTGCAATTTTTGTAAAAAAATCGGTTTTCCGCTCTTCACTCGTTTAAACAATTGAGTTTTCCTTAAGCATAGCAAATATTTAGATTAAACCACCTACTCTGTGATTTGGATTACCTTATGGTCTTACTTTGAAGCCAGGAGTCTACATTTTGAACTAAATCAGTTGTACAGTGGTTGACTTCTTAAAATTACTCTAAGATTTCCAAACGCCTCAAATTTTACTTTTACATTTTGTACTCTCTTTTGGTACCTTGCTTCCTTATTTAGGTCTACTTCTGGTTGTTACACGTGCGCGCTTCCATTGAATGTCCGTCCAGACGCCCCCCAAAGTCTGACGACTTCCAGCTGCGACTGAGCCAGTGGATTGATCGTTCGGAGGCCGAGAGCTCTCATAACGAGGCTGAGGAGGCATACGAACGTGGCGACTCCTTCCACCTCCCCGGACATAAGGTGAGTCCACTAAAACAGTATTTAATTTGTTAACAGTGTCGCCTATACACTTGCTTGTCTGAACCTTTGCTTTACCAGCGTGACAAATGATTACAAATTCGTTTAGCTGGTTCATTTTGATATCCATATAATGGAACAAGTCTAGGGGCTCTGGTCACCGAATGCTCCCTTAAGGCGGAGCTAAGCATTGACTTAGCAGATGAGGTGGAAATTTGAGAGAACAGTTGGCTTGAAATTGAAGTGGTCACTTTATTGTCGTAGAATGAACACCCGCTTGGACGTCCACAGCCAAGAAGGTGGTAACGCTGCCATGGAGTCCGAACTCATACTTGAATGCGCCATCTTAGGTGAATATTTATGGAAATTTCATTCCTTCACAACCCCCTTGTCAACCTAGTTGTAGGCTGGAATTGTCTTCAAATCGTATTCAACTTCTTTGTGGCTAGGCTTAATTTTATGATGTGATCTGAGGTTATTCATGCAAATAAACCCTTTGTTATTAAAAAGTGGATCATGATTCTTGGAAGATCTTTGGCTTTTTTGTCTCTCAATTGAATTTGGCTCGAAAACGCAAAGCGGGCGAAAAGCAAATAAAGCTGTAGTGCAGCACTGCCCTCACTAATGGCTATTATGGCTGATTGGATGTTGCTAATGGAATATTTTGAATTCCATTTTCGCTACTGGCACGTCTATTGTCACTGAAGTGTCGTCTTGGGTCCACGCTTCATTGCTCTTAGCTCGTTGTGCAGAGACATTGGTTCTAGCTCTTTTTTTGACCGAACAGCGGATCTCAGACACTTCCAGCAAAATCAATTTCCTCTAGTTTTAGGCATGTTTAGCTCTTCACCTCCATTACCATTCCTACCTGCATTTATTCGCATTCGTTTTCGTGGGGTAATAGCTTCTGTAACGTCTCACTGATTGTGCAAAATCTGGTGCAATGGCGACTGAGTATGTGTTCACTAATTTGACAATTGAATGACGGAAAGGAAGTGAAGGCATCGTTGTTACTAAAGCGCTCACAAGACCTCTGTGGTAGATAAAAACTTCAAGCCCAACTATACATTCGTTTTTACAGGAACCCGAAAATCTAACACTATCCTGCTCCTCCCCACAACGGACCGTCACTCTTCAAGGTCGATTGCGTCTCCTTGTCGTCTCCTGGGACATATTCCCTAGTCGATTTTCTGACCAATCGGATAACGACACCTTGACGTCGGCCAATCAGCTCTTTGCTGAATTTAAAACGCTCCCTGCGGATCTCAAAATCCGCGTTCAGATCACCTCTCGCCTTCACTTTGATGGCGACCTCTCCCAATCCCGAAGTGCGTCAGATGTCTTATACTTACATCTCATAACTTGATTCCTTAGGAGAGCTTTAGTGAGACACTAGGTGTGTTCAACTGGAAACATTTTTATTATTCGTTGATTAAGGTGGGAGTCGAAAGATGTTTGTTAGATTTTTCGACCGCACTGTTTACAATCGTTGTTCTCTTAAGACACACGCTAGCAGTCAAGAGAATGAGTAGAGAGAGTAGCGATGATTTCTTCCCATTTTTTAACCTTGTCACTGTTTATCTTGGAGGTGTATGCAGACTAACCTAGAACTGTAGGTGGGGAACGAGCCTTTATTTGCTCCTATCCATGTACTCACAAACGTGATTAAAGTAAGTCTTTCTTTTGGACATCAAATTAAACATTTTACTCAATCGCCTTATCAGAATGGGTTGTGCTCAGAGCTGTTAATCCTCCTCTGCGAGTGAGAGTCGTATAAAGCGACTCCTCAGTACATCTTCACCATCTTTGTGGCTTCAATTTTTAAGATGAGTGCTGTAAGACGTTGTAGTGTATTAGTGAATTAGCAAGTCATGATTGAATAAAGGGTGCCTCTTCACCAGCATTTGCAGCGAATTTCCTTCGCGTATAATTTTGATGAAGAAGAACCAAGTTTCTTTAAGGATATAATAATGGACATGTGGCTTAGTTGAGAAATCAAATGTTGGTTCAACATTCTGAGCGTGGTACCATGGCATTGCCGACACAGTTCTATTTTGATAGTAAAACACCTGTCTGGAGTGGGAACTGTGTGGAGTTTCGCATTGAGATGGTTAAAATGCTTTGATATCAGGGTCTGGTGGCTCTCGTTGTCTGACTTTCACGCAAAGGTTATGAGAGAGTCCATAATCGTTGCAGTTTGTCGCAAGACCGTGTTAGCCCCCTTAAAACATAAATGGCTGTGTTATGGAATTTCGCTTTGCCTTTAGTAAACTTGATTGAGTCTATTTTCTCAAACAAAATCGATTTACGTCAGGAATGAATGGGATTTAGAATGGACGCTGAAATCTAATTCAGTAGCACTGTCTGGTTATTTATACTACTAAGTATTTGTTGTTAAAGCAGCTTATCCGCTATTGTTATATGCACAGGAATTTTTGCTTGTTTTTACTTAAAATAGATGTCAGGTTTCCACTTCTTAGGTTAAAATGTCACAAGACACCGTTCCCGTGAAAAGGCGTTACGGTTAATGTTCCACTTCGATCACCATAATTTAGGTAATGCTCATACTAAGGTTATTTGGAATGGCTCTTGCAGTCTGTTTTACACGCCTGAAGTAGCTGCAGCATAAATGCTTCAACTCGAGAATATCCATTTCTGTCAGCTTGCTTCCACTGGGATGGAGGCGAAAGCATTGAAGCTGTTGCTACGACTTCTGCACTTTTAACAGTTAGCTTTTCTCCCTCTTTGGCACTATTCGTGAAACGGTGAGGAACGGTTTTGCGGAAGTGCTTGTCACAGCACTCTATGCCTTGTTGTTGCGCATCCTCATGAAGTTTGCAATGAATGGACGCATGCACGTGTCGCCCTTGTTCAGTTTGAAATTCTCACGAACCATGTCAATGCTACCGCCTTAGCGGAGGGCTTTCTCTCCCCCTTGAAGCGCTGGCAGAGGTTATTTTTCACCACCTCACTCTCCCTACGCCAGAGCCGCTCACTTTGCTCGGCGGCGCTTTGAGGTGTTGCGTGCACTGTGTTCGGCTTTACCACCTCCTTCTACAAAGGCTCTCGTAGTTGGAAATGGATCGACTTTTCGGCAGCATAGCATATCCTTCTTCCTTCATTAGTCAACCTCCTCTTTGCTTCACTTTTTGCCATTGTACTGGCTAATTTGTGCGTAACGATGAGTTATTCCAAAATACCAGCCTAAAAACCATAATGGGTTTGTTTTATGTGCTTCAAGGTTTGCTAAAATAGACTATTGTTTTGCCTCCTTTCCAAAAAAAACTTTAAAAAAGGTTTCGCGGGAGATTCACGTCCTTTGGGAGCTGAAAAACACGTCTCCCGGGAGCGGTGCCATAAGTGCTTTTTTCAACTGTCTGGTTCACGATGGGGAAAAGAATTTCTACCCTTATTCTCGAAGGAGTTTACGGATTATTTGAAATTGTTTTGATAAGTCGATTAGCTGTTTGACAATAAGTGGAAATGTTTTATCTTGTTTATTTTATTGCTTAAAACGGTGACTAAATCTTGCATCAGTTTTCCTACCAACCTTCCTTACCACACGGTGAGGAGCATGAAATACTGCCAGAGAAATTTAATCTCTTCGAAAAGAAGTGGACTGCATTTCCTTCTTACCTAGGTATGGGGCACAAGTCACGCAATCAACGCTTAACTCTCCTTAACTTTTCCAGCTCTTTTTTTTCTCGTGAAAAAGCCTTTCCAGTCAATTATTTGTCAGTATATGTGGATCATATTGCAATTGCTTGAGTCCATTGAGGATCATGCGACAGAACTGTTTAATAGTTAATGTGATGGCACATCGATGTCCAGAGCCTACTCCTCACTCAATTGCCACCTGTGTTTATCTTTCAAATTGGCAAATTGCCTTCCACTTTATAGGGCGCCAGCTGTGCGAGTTTTATGGCTTTTGGTGTAATGGTAGCCTCACCGAAGACTCCTCTCATCGTCGTAGACAGCATCGACGCAGTGACAGTGGTGATGAGATCACAGGAACGTGCATCCGACCTTCCATGCGTTGTGATGGTCTTCCCGACTGCTGGCTCGATGATCCCCTAAATTCTCCTGACGAGGTTGGATGCAGTGGCATTCACCCACCAGATAGTGCGGAGGCTCTCTCACCCTTTGAAAGTTTCAATGAGTCCTTTCCCGCCGCCTCATGTAAGTAACATTTGAGCGAGGAAAATTAGTTTGGGCTTTTTTGATTGGCTGGTCCAGCGAACCAATCAGAGAGCTGGCTTTAAAGTATTGGCATGATGGCACTCAAGTTGGGCACTAACAGTCTTGATTAATAGAGCTGCATTACAGTCTTCGGTAGGTTTTGAGATGACTCGTTTGCTGTCCCTTTTATAGTTTGGGATCGACCATAACTACTGTTGGATTTTAAAAAAAAATCGTACAAATACGACTGTCTGTAGCACTACAACTTGTCTGTAATGGCAGTACGTCATGCCAATGCGAGTGACGGTATGTTACTAACTACAGAATGGGTAGTAGGACATAGGCGTGGTCAGTCATGACGGAAGTACAAACACACCTTATATGATTGCTGGACGATATTATTTTCCCTCATTCCTCAAGCGTTTCGAAGCGGGCGACTACCCTGGACACAGTAAACTGACATAAGAGTTGGTAAATAGCTTCGCGTACTTTCTTCTTGAAGAAACAATGGTCTCGTCGCACTGCAAGTGGACGGTGATCCCTCTCTTCCTTCTTGCCTTTCTGCTTTCAATTTTGGTAGGCATTTCATCGAAATGCGGCCCAGCAAAGTTCTTAGCATTATCGAAGGTGATAAGGTGGTTATTCTAGAATGGAAAGGGGGAGGAGAAGGAAGAGGAGGAGGAGGAGGAGGAGGTTGAACACTTAAGTCTTCAAATTGAAGATGTAGTTGAGGGATTAAGGCAATTCTCACCTGAGTTGGGGAATTCACATGCAAGGAAGACGTGTAGGTGAATTTTGGCCGGATTTGGGCAATAGAGATGTTGTGTTGCCTTTTTATGTGTATCGGGAAGAATTATGGGTCTGATGGGCATAAAACCGAGGGCAACAAACGGCCAATGGAATGAAGAAGTGGAAAAGGTGGTAGGGCTGAAGGATTTGAAGCCGCGAGTTGGGCATTGACACGTGCTCTTTATTGCCATGGCGTAGGTAGGAGTAAGATGCTCTTCATCTCAGAATCGCTGCTTTATATTCACTGAGTGACCTAATTTCAGGTAGAAGATAATGGCTATGGGATGTGAAGGTGGCTTTTCAAATTATTTGGCACTCTGACTTGTCGTAATGCAAACTTGAAAGTACTTGCCTTTAGTGTGCATTTATGAGGTTCGAAAAGGTCAGGAGGGATGCGATTTCCTCGTCCATCTCTTCCTACATGCAGACTGCTGCCTTCATTTCGCTTTATGTAAATTTCCTCTCTCGTTCTCCCCATTTTATTTCACTCTTTGTACACATCGTGAGTAAAGGAGCTAAGAGATGTTGAAAGCTGGATTACAAAAGCTGCCTAAGATTGAGGAACCAGCGACATCTTTTTAACTGAAGAGGAAGTCGCATTACGTTTACCTCTATATCGCGTTTTGTGGCTTGAGGTGATTCGCAGAAAGTGCTTGAGCACTTTAAAACAGTCACATGAAGTGTAGGTGTGGAGAACGCAACGAGAAGGGGAAGAGAGAATGGGAGATGTTAGCAGAACCCGATAGAAGAAGGGTTGGAGGACCCACTTCACATCTTCTTCAGGAAGAAAAACAAATTCTAACATCCCTTTGGCCCACTTGACTGTTTTCTCTAAGGTCATAAGACGAAACAGGCTTCCGTTCCTCCATTTCTATCCTCGACTCCTCCTCTCCCCTATGAATGGCTCGATGTTCACTGTAGAAGGGCGATCATCATCTTTAACACTGGGTAGAATCCTCCTTGATTTATCACTTTCGTTGTTCCCTTTAAGTTGAAGTGGTTTAGTGAGCTTGCTTGAACCTGACTTTTTTGTCATGCAGGTTTTAGCGTCTTGTTTGAAAAGTAGATGATGGTGATCCTGACAGTGCTTTGTGTTAGGCTAAAAATTATGCTTTACGTTTTAGCACCTCCGGGACGAGGGCAATCGTGGACTGCAAAGCTCCCTTGGATGGGTAAGTAGAACAGATTTTTACTCGATTGTTCTCATTTACACATTCTTTAGCTACCCAAAGTGCGTCAAATAGCGCTCATTTATTCCTTGCATTTAAAAGCCCTCTTTACTAGACTCACGAATGTCCTCATTTGTTGTTACAACACAGCTGAAGGTTTCGACGAGCTCTGCAGAGCAATTCGCATAACCTTTGACTACGACGTACCAAGGTGTTCAACCCTTGATTGTATTTGCTGAAACCAGTGGCTGGGCTAGCTGCCGTTTCAATTTAGCACAGGAGATGTCATTCTCGAACAAAAAGATGTGAAACCTCAGATAACTTTTCAGATGCTAGTGGGCACGTCAACTAGTTGGCCAAGGATGAACCATAAGTCCCGTAAAATGGTGCTATGATAATTAGGACCACTGGCAGATGCTAGCTCTCAGCTTTTCAACAACTGAGAAGGACGTAACGCTTCCCTCAATTTATTGCTGGCATCGACCTTGCATAAGGCCTAGTCAACCACTGCCTTATTTGCCTTGCCCTTGACAGAAATTGGGAATAGATTTTTAAACGTAGGCAGGCATAAGGGAGTGGCTTGTCTGTCCTCTTGTTAACTTTATGCACAGAAAAGGAATGGAACTAACGAAGGTGAAAATTTAACTTTGAGATTTTCGTCTTGTGTCTTAGCAATAAGCGGTTATGATTTGTGCAAGAGGGTGAGAGGGAAGTGGCAGCAGTCTTCACCATAACTCCCACAGGCGTAGGACGACATGGTTGCATTTTAAATCGACCACGTGAATGTCAAAGTGCCCTTAGGCAATCCTTGTGCTGTATTCGATTATCTGGGCAGCGCAGTTCTCTTCATTTGGATCGGTGCTTAGGCTGTCTGATAATGTAGGCGTGTTTGCTTATAAAGGCGAATTATACCTTTCCCTTTGCCTCACATTCCCGCTACACGTGTCGGGTTCATTTTCGTCTGTTTTGAGTATGTTTTGACATTCTTATATGCGGTCATCTGAGATTTTTAAAGGTCTTTTTTCATTTATGACCGCCAACTTAGAAGGTTTATTTAGGAGTTGAGTACGGATTTAGACGAATAAAATAATCTAGGGTGTTATACATGCAGGAATTCTGCAATGCATACAGAGCTGGGATCATATTTCCTAGTTTGACTGCAGGAGGTCGATTCAGTTATGCTTCGGATCCAGCTCATTTGTTCTTTGAATGCATTAAAACTGCCAATGGGCGGCGCGTGTGCTTAGTTCGAAAGTTTCTCAAAAGGCGTGTATACGACTTAAGATGGGTCATTCCTAAGAAGCGGTTCAGGTTGCGTATTATCGATGGTGAGTGTCCCTATTTTATTTGACGATAACAAGCTGTATTGTTTGTCATTTCCCCTCTAATCGTACATTCGGGTGTGGCAGTTTGAAAAGTTTAAACTTATCCATTACGCTGAATTGACAGTAGGCATTATGACACTCACCATACCACAGTTATCAAAGTGACTCAATGCCTAAAGAAGAAGGGTTGGGGTACTGTTATAGGTATTATCTTTGGACATTCATTCCCTTTGGATGCAAGTCGTCTTGCGAATTATCCGGATTGATGGTGTTGTCATGCGATCGTTATATCAGGTAATTCTGAGTTTTTTATTAACAGCTGTACACTATCATTCTGATTTCCCATTGGTTCTGCTTCACGGAGTAGAGGGATATTCTTGATCAGTGGCGGGATACTTTGCCATGCACCTGGGCGTGCATTTGGCTAGAACGTACGCGAGGAAAATGCTGTGGAATTTCCAAACTAGCACTTTGACGGCTGAGTATGCAGGCTACAATTTCGCCTTTTCCGAAGCTGATATAATGTCATCGAATACTCTGCAAGGTTTGGAAATCGGTCTATGAACTAAATTATGATGAGCGTTTTTTTTGCGAATCAAGCAGGGATTTAACAGTCTAGTATTTGTGGCTGTCATTTGTGCCATCGGAACTGTGGGTCCTCGTCTGATTAGTGCGTACGCGTCAGGATGATATCATTTCCACAAACGAATATGTTTACAAACCGTTTTTTCTCCACTGTTGAAGTGATAGATAAGGGTTTGTTGGAATCTTTCATGAAAGCAAGCACTTCTCACCTGACGGAAGCCCTCGTCCTGTAGTTGTGGCCTTTGTGCCAGCTGTTCTGCTCTGCGCCTTGGTGCGAATTTGCTCTCAACGTCGTCAGTTGGACTTCGCAACTGTTGATGGAGATCTGCACGGTTTGGAAGGTGGAGACACCTGTACCCTAGGAGGTGGGCTTCTGCGTCGTCCACACAGTCTGCCGGCGTTTGAAAATGCCGGATACAAAAAGGGGCAATCTGGTGGTCGTGGTCGGAATTTTCTCGCCATCGCGCTTCGTCGATCTCGGTCTACAGAGGACGTGGTTCCGCATCCACCCACCACCATGGAGACACTTCCGATGCAACCGCTTAAAGGTGTGGAAGCGATGATGTGGAGCAGTGGTGGTGGTGGTGGCGGTGGTAACTCCTCCCATCTTCTTGCAGAGGATGTTGTCCTTCGTGGAGAAAGGGGGATGCAGAAGAGGGACAGTTGTAGCTTCCAGCTAGCTCCAATGGTGCGTCGCAGCCGCAGTCGCAGTCGTGGTGGTGGAGCTGGTAGTGGCGGGGGTGGTGGTGGTAGTAATGCAGTGAACAGAATGATAATGTCGTGTTGGAGTGGTGATTTATCCATCAGTTCTACGACATCGTCGACAAACTCTCCGATCACACGCGGAGAAATGGAGGTGGAGGGTGAGGGGGAGGATGATTGTGATGTCTGCCGGCAGATGCGCGAGTCGGCATTAATGATGACATCAGGAGATAAGGCGGAGTCATCGAATATACGGGTAAGGCGTTCTTGTAATTTCTCCTTTAACTGGTTGGGTGAGTTGAGGTTCTCTTATGTTCGTTTTGGCTTGCCTTTTAAAACATTTCTTTCCCGATGTTAGGGTTTTGGATTCTTTTGCTTTCTGTTTTTTTGTTTGCTACCATGAAATGGTTACACTGGTAGAAAGCGTTGAGTCTTTGGCTTTGGAAAAGGTCAAATTGCAAATGTCGGTCTCCTCTCACATTTTACGACGATGGCTAATCACTTCTAACTTGGTAAACCTTTCAGTTCTTTAGCACGCGTCGATAGGCTCAGTGCTGCTTCCGGAGGGAAAGGAGAGTCATCTTACGGAAGTTAGCTCCCTTTTCTGTTGGAGGAGTATGGCATCCTTTTCATAGACTTGGAGGAAGAAGGGATTTTGATGATAAATTGTGCAGGTGTTTGCCAACTTCGATTTGATGGCTCTCTGTTGATTCTTCGTTACGTCCTGTGATTGATGCATGGAATTTGAAGCGGATATGTCTTCAAAACAATAAGTCATTCTTCATGACGCCTCACGTGGTAAAAGTTGTAGTCAGAATTGGTTGGTTGTTTGTTGTTTGCTTCTGGTGATGGTGTTGTGGATTAGGGACTTTTGTTTCAAAGTGTGGGGAGCGAGCTTGCTGTACTTTCACGTGGGATGGTGAGTTTTTAGGGTGTCAATCAGGATAGTCCTTTGCTCTCCATGAAGAGATGGGAATTTTGGTTTGATGGGGTCACTATGTGTTGTTGCATGCTTTTCGACACCGAACTCTTCCTGATTACCATTTGGTATCCCACCCTTATAAAGACTGCATTTATTTTCCAAGTTTGTTGCCCTTTAGGTGTTCAGTTTTGGTTGAGACTTTTCGTTTACTGCTTCCCTATCAAGGTGTGTGGAGGAGTTTAGTGGCAGTCGGGAACATTCTTTTCCCACCGCTTTTGTAAGGTTTTTCGGTGTTATTTTTAACATCATATTTTCGACCTGTTTGGTGATAGTAGACGCGACGCCTGGATGTGGTTGAGGCCCTGATTGCCATGCAACGCTATGCAAGACGGAGTCGGACCGGATGCTTGTCTTCCCACCCGAGGTGGCTTACGATTTCTACTTTGATTGGTACATCGGTAGTAGGAGGAACTTTTTGGACTTCGCTTTAGCACTCGCTATTGTTTCATTTTTTGCAAAGTGGAATTAACTTACTTCCCACATTTTCTCTGCCTCAATTTGAGCCATTTGGCAACATGGCACAAATAATAACGTTATACTCTTTGCTTAAGAAGTAAGGCCGATCTTGACCTAACAATTTGGTCTGCGACTTTGCTCCTTACGGTGATAGAAACGTTCATCCCTTGGTGTTGCAGACTGTCTGTAGCCACCTGATGATCTCACGGCAGAAGTGGAACTTCGTTTTTCTTCTTTCATTTTTTGTGCCTTGTCTGACACCGTCAGTGCTGTGAATCATTGGAAGCCTTGGTAAAACCAATTGTTGAATAGGCGGCACAAGATTGTCAGGACATGTTCCCCTTGGGTAAATGAATGGCTCGTGTTTTGGTTTTCTTTAAGGGGCTTCTTTTAATCTCTGCCTGTGTTGTGCCTCTCCTTCACTGCCACTTTACGGGGTAAGTGCAATACCAAGTCAGAGGGTTTGTTACCTTCCTTTTCGTGCTCCATTCTGATCGCCGCACTTTATCGCTCTCTTTACATGCACAGCTTCAATGTTTCAACGTGTGGATGTGTGTGTGTCTCGATTGTTGCTTTCCTCCTGGTTTTGAGAGGTTGAGAACCGACTTCTCCCATTGTGTTTTCTGTATTTGCCTTTGGTGATATGTTTAGGTGACTACTAAATCGCGATTTCTTCTAGCTCACATCAGCGGTAGTGACAATTCCTTTTTCACCACCTCTACGCTGAAGCTGTTAATTTTCCTTGTGATGGGACAGTAGTTAATCGTCCCTTCGATTTCAAGGCGTTGGGGTTGGAGATTAAAATTAGGGTTTTCAAAAGGATACATCCTTTGACTGTGAAATGAATGCAAAACGATGCCTGAGAGGGAATTGAATTGTTTTGCGAGGTGGTGTATCGTTGGAGATCAGACTTTGAAGCAATCCTATTTCCTCTGGACTGTCAGCAAAAATGGTTTGGTGTTACGTCGCGGTGAGGTTCCTTTGTCCTGACAAGCGTCCGTCATCTGGAGTAAGTGTATTCAATTACCTTCACTCCCGTTTGTTATGGACAGATGTGAACGAGATGGCGGTCGGTCCTGCTGACTCGGCAATGGCCCCTTTTCATTGAATAACTAAGTGTGAATGTAGATCACAGGCCTTGATTTCTCCTTGTCATGCCTTTGACGTAGGCCCAAGGAAGGGTAGTAGCAAAGTAAAAAATGTCTTTGAACACCCAAAATGTCATAACTGGTTGGTGAGATGAGGATTACACATCTCTGAGGGTAGTAAAGGGAAGCTGGTCTGCAAAGATGAAGGAATGCAAGGGAATGGAGGGTCAGCTGGTCTTGTGAGCTATTCTAGGTGACGGCATTTAGTAAAGTGGATTTGTAAATCTTGCGGCTGCATGCACTCTGTCAGGGTGGTCAACATGCTGTATGTATTACAATGTTAAATGGGTTGTAAGAAGTCCTTTTGGTGGCATTGATTTAGTCGAACAGAAGTCACAGCTCCTGTTCCGCCACTTCAACACCTTCCACGACGTCAACAAGTCCATTTACTCAACAAAGCGCCTCACTGGATAGGCCTACCAAAGTCCAAACAACGGTGGCGACGAGGACGATGATGGTGTCAGAAAGTGATGTGGAGTTTCGACAGAATGGAGTAGAGAAGTGGTCGTGCAAAACGCCAACGAAGATTTCGGAGGACCCACTGTTGGACGCGTTGAAGGAGAGAACGGTGCAATACGACACTCACCGTAAGAACTTCATGTTGTCATGATAACGTCTAACGCCGATCCATCAAGCACAATAAAACAACCTTCTCATGTAACCGTATTTTACCACAAGGCTTTGATCAGAGTAGTCGTAAAGTTGAGGGGTAATGGTAATACTCTGAGCGCATATTATGGGTGCATGGTTTTGCGATGAATTGAACATCTATTGAAAGGTGAGAGAAGAGGGAGAATGAGGTCGGTGTGGGACTATTTTTGAACGATGAGTCGGGTAGGTTATGCGTTTGTCGCTTTTTGGAAGTGGATGGAGGATGGGCGAGAGCGTGTTGAGTGTTGATCTCTTTGTCGGCACTTTGGTCGATTCTTAGTGTTGTCTTCGTGAGAGTTGCGAGTGGTGCGTACCATGCTGACGTGAGATGTGGAACGGCAAAGGGGGCCGAATTGAGACCACACTCAGGTAGAAGAGTAAAGCGGATCCGGGTAACAGAAGCGAAAAAATGGACTGGGTCACTATTGCACCTTGGCGATCCAAATTAATAAGCGAAAGAGCCACGCTTCAACCCGTTCACGAACTACCACACTTTCACCAGTCCCTCGCCAAAGCCTCTACTTAGGATCAAGAAGCTGAAAGCGCTTCCCCCAAGTATTCAGTGATGGGTAGTCCTCGAATGTTTCCAGACACAAAGCATACAAATCAGAAATAGCAGCTCTGGTGTACGTTGCAACACTTCAACACCTCGTCTCAGCCATAACTTTGGGTGATCCTAGGCACACACCCTACCATCTGCTGAACAACTTCATTGGCTAGCCAGGACAATAACGCAGAAGTGAGTGAGGGCAAGCAATGTAATTTAAACTGAGAAGTTAAAAGTGATTACAAAAATGAGCAAATTCAGCCCAAAGCAAAGGTATATGAAAATGATACCAACAGTAGGTGTAGGCGTAAGTATACATAGTACTTCAGCATCCACACAAACAAACGCACCCTGTGGGAAATGAGGAAGCGAGAAGTCGCCTTAACCAGAGTTCAGGCACTCTAAAGGCGCACAAGTGCGATTCCCACAGCATCATTCTTATCCACTTGGCAGTATCCACTATGATCGTAAAAACCACATCCTGTTGTGATGATACACACATCGTACGGCTAAATAAACAAAAACAACTCATTTATACCAGTGGACACCTATCCAATGTTGTAACATTTCCAGCATTATTACTTTGTAAGTCGGCAAGTACTTCCATCGCTCTATTTGCTGGTTTCACTAAGGCAGGGATCACGACCTTGGATTTCTCAAACTTCCATTAAGGAACGCAGATAACTAAACCCCAATTCAGTATCAACATAATCTCGGCGCAACACCGACCTATCCGACGCAGATTCGCATTAAGCAAAAGTGATGCGCTACCTCACGTATTCGATTTTCTCCCTCTCTCATAGGCATAAAGTTATAGGTCTCCAACGAACCACCAACCAAGTGCGCCAACAGTCAGGAATGCTAATGAATACTCCCACACCAGTTGCAACAAAATGACTTGTTATAAGCCGACCCTATCTAAGGCGAAGTTTTGGGATGATCTTACCACTTAAATCACTTGAGTGGCATAACAGTAGCATAAAGTGTATGTCAACGCCTCAGACATTATTATCAATTGTATTTGCAGAAGGTGAGACTCAGCCCACAAGCGAACTCATTTTCGCCTCCCCTAAGTTCCCCATCGTCATTGTCACCACATGGCGATCAGTGTTTTCTCAGCTATCACTGCATGTCCGAACATGCACAGTCTACCCATCCGATACCGCTTCGACAGCAAATCTCTTAGATAGGTCGCAGCGATGGCAGACAATATCCTAAAATGCATGCAATGACCTTCGAAATAGCACTACTCAGTAAGTAGTTTAGTTCGACGTTGTAAATTCTAGACTGGAAATAATGTTCTGAATTTTGATTTTTAAGTATATAATCTAAAAACGACAAAAAAACAAGGATCGCAGCCGTTTTGTAGGTTTTTTTTAAAATTTGGTACACTTTGCATTTTAAACATAACGACTTCAGGTGTAGTAGGTGTAATGTTTTGCTTATGTGACTACCTGACGTTCGGTGGTCACTTCAAGATTTGTCTGGCCCTTGTACGTGTGAGCTGACCTTCGAGCTATGCTTAGGTCCATTTGCTCTGTCCTCTTTGGAATACATACATTCAGCTTCACTTGCTAACTTCTTCCACTTTATTGGAAGTCACGGAACGCTGGAGTAGGCTTTCATGCCTTGCAATGGAAGGCAACATGCGTAAATGAATGCATGAATACAAAAATTTTGTGGTGCGGCTTTAACGCGATCCGATTTCCAGCCAACTCCTGCAGTAACAAGCCTGCAGCTACTTAAAAAGCCAAGTGACATACTCATTTACACGTCAACACGCATCCATGTCCATGGATGTATATAGCACAAACTAGTGTTTAAGTTTGCCTTTATGGATAAGAAGCGCGAAATCAGTTTAGACACGACCCAGTGCGCAATGAGTTTGAGGATTCCTTCTCTGAGTGACATCTGCTTTCCAGCTCTTCTATCATCCCCATTTCCTTTCCTTCCGCACATAATGCCAAATAAAGTTTCCACATCTAACCCTCTTCTGAAGTCTGAGGCTCAGAAGTATGAGGATAAACAGGCAGACTCTACACTGGTGACAGAGTTGATCAACAACCCCTCTTTTAAGTTAACATGGATTTCAGTGACTGGCCTAAATTCACATAGGCGGATCCCGAGCTCCATGTTGCTGCACAAGAAGTATCATTTCTACTCCGTGGCTAACCCTACAACCTACGCCACGAAGCAATGAACACGGGTATCACTCTCTCCTCGGTCATTGAAAAATGCTCTGAGGTCCTCGCAAAATGGCATCTCTAGAGAAGGAACAGATTTTGGCTTTAGATTTCTTCCAGCGGCTCCAAAAACCTGGAGAGTTACGAAAATTTTGTGGGTAGCTTTCAGCTGCTAGCCAAACAGAAGTTCAAAAATTGCTGTCCTCTCCGAGTAGCTTCATGGATAGCGGCCCGGTTCAGAAGAGGCGTGCATACTCTCGCCTTGGCAGAACAATTGGTGCAGGTGAATACAGACAGATTGAGTCGCCTTATTGACGTGGCGATGAATAAGCGCTAGGAGCTGCAAATCTCAACGTAGTTTAACACCCGTTTTAGCCCGTAGACTCCTAACAGACGGCCAATACCCAGCAGGCAAACGTGTGCGCTTCCAGGTGGTCCCCAACATATAGTAGGCCATGGTCTTCTTTGTCATGCCTGTTTCCTCTCGATTTTCTTACTTTGATGCCAATGGTTTGTAACAAGGTTCGCCTTACTCCGCCAGATACTATACTACGATATGCGGAGAGAAAAGAAGTACCGGTAGTAAGAGAATCCTCCATCAGAGTCTCGATCGGGAAGGAAAGTTGGGAGGTCAATTTCGTGCTGTGCCCAGAACTTGCCTGCGACGTACTGCTCGGGACCGACTTCTTACGCCAGATATGCGCGACTACGGGGTTCGATACAGACATGTTTACAAACCATTGTTGGCCCAAGAAGAAGCGTCTGTTCCCTCAACTAAACGAAAATTCAGGCTACATATGCCGTTTAAGGAGCTGAAGCGCGCTCTCTGCGCGGCGTTAATCTTGACTTTACCAAAATTCAATGCCGAGGCTACCATAATATTGCTCTGCAGAAGAAAAAGAAATCTCGGTAATAGGAGAAGCACATATCAGAGTTTCAATCCGGAATGACAGTTGGGAGGTGAATTTCGAACTGTACCCAAAACTAGCCTGGAACGTACTGTTAGGAGCTGACTTTTCACGCCAGCCCCGAGAGGATAGGGACTTCGATACAGGCATGCTCAAAACCGACCGATGGTCCAAGAAGAAGCGTTCGACCCCTAAACCAAGGAAAGACGCAGATGATATATGCAAACCCCTTTTCGTTGCACTTGCCATCCCCGGAACAAATCTAAACGATCTCTGCGCTCAACTAAAACAGGTTACTGAGCTGAAGAATGACTCACAAGTGTTCTTCTGGGAAGGAGCGAAACCGGCCAACCGGTCTGGCAGCCCCCTAGACGCATACCTCCACTCCTCCAAGGCGAAGTACATCGATTGATTGACGATAACGTAATCAGGCCATGCCAGTCACCCTGGGCCTCCTCCATCGCAGTAGTTAAAAAGAGCGATGGCAGCCTACGTCTATGCGTCGATTATAGGAGGCTCAATGTAGTAACAAAGAAGGATGCGTTCCCTCTACCCCACATTAACGACTCGTTGGACTCTCTGCAAGGAGCGAAGTGGTTCTCGACGTTGAACCTGAAATCCGGCTACTGGTGGGTGGAGGTAGCGGGTAAGGATAGGGAAAAACAGCCTTCATTGCGCCAAATGGACTATATGACTTCCAAACGATGCCTTTTGGGCTTTGCAATGCGGCGGCCACCGTCCAGCGGCTTGTGCGGATGGCAATGCGCGGTCTGTTCCCGAAACACTGCATTATCTATCTGGACGACATTCTCGTTTTCGGGAGAGACATTTAACAGCATAACTCCAACCTCCGATTAGTAATGGATTGCCTTCGGGAAGCAGGTCTGACGCTCAATCTAAAGAAATGTCGTTTTCTCCACAAGTCGGTCACGTTCCTGGGACACACGATATCTGCAGATGGGATGGCAGTCACGGAAGGCAGAACAAGAGGAGGAAGGACTTGGCCGACACCTACAAATCAAACGGAACATCATAGCTTCCTTGGTTTGGCTAGCTATTATAGGCGTTTTGTAAAAGGTTTCGCCAACATCGCAAGTCTTCTATATAAGTTGGCAGAGAAATAAGGAAAGAAAAGGAGTTCCGTTGGCATAACGAACACACAGAAGCGTTTAAGGAGTTGAAGCGTGATCTCTGCGCGGTGCTGATCTAGACTTTACCAAACTTCAATGCTGAGGCTCCTCCTTTCGTGCTGGACACAGACGCAAGCGATGAGGCGGTGGGTGGAGTTCTACCCCAAAGAGACAAAGACGGGGGAGATCAGGTGATCGCGTATTTCAGTTCACGTCTAAGCCAAAAGATGAAACGGAAGAGTGCAACCGAACGGGAACTTTCCGTTGCTTATACAATGGTCAGACATTTTAAGCACTACTTGACAGGAAAGCAGTTCGTTGTGAGGATA
>UYWX01000219.1:0-24752 GCA_900622495.1 Hydatigera taeniaeformis
ATCCTAGGAGGAGAATAAGGGATTGGTTCTTGGCATGGTCCGGAGTCCAGTCTATGCACAGAGGAGCATAACGAATGTAGTACCCTAAGACTTCCCACCAGGTAGAAGACAGCAAGTAAAGCTGAATACATGTATTCCAGTGAATACAAATTAATTGAGCCTGAGCATGGCCCAAACTCCAGCCCACGCCCACAAGGACCGGACGGATCATAAAATAACCGCCAGACATCTGTTGGTCACGCTCAAATTATCACAACAAATACCAAAGAAGTTGTAAGACTTGCAGCCGACCACATAGATTTTGTTTTTCAAAACAAGCAAGGTATCACGATAGCAGTCCCTTTTTTCCTTAATGTGTAGTGGAAGTTGGCGCGTATCTCTACGACAATTAAGAGTGCGTTACTTCGCTATACTGACATACCAAGCATGCTTGTATTATAAGCCGTAGCCAATTGCAATGTTTTTTATTTAGCTGACCTAAAAGTACGTTAGACGCATTATGCTGGCGTTCGAGAGAGATTGTTGTGCCTTTTCCATAATAATGCTGCTAAATCTACTTACATACCGTGTTGCATGCTCAATAAAACATTTTTAAGAGAAATATTTAAAGTGGAGGGCGAAGTGCACGATCTTGAGAATGAGGAGGGATTCGTTTTCTGAACTTCTGCAACAGTCGTTGTAAATTTTCATGGTTTGCCATATTTAGAATAAAGTGAAAGACGATAGTTATTTCCTGTTTGGGTGTTTTGCTGACTTTTTATTTAATAAGATATTTGTTTTCATAGATTGCTTCGACTTTTACTAATTGTTTGAATTCGCTGTAATATTGGGCGCGTATTATTGAAAGCCGGAATTGTTTAAGTTTTCTCTGGTAGTGAGACTCGATTTGATGGTGCAGATATCCTTTTTTGTTAATGGAAACGGCTAATGCTGAGCGACCTATAAGTGGCACCTATGAGGCAAGTAATGAAAATGAATCAGATATTCAACTGCCTCTGTCGGTTGGATGCTCCGAGAAATCTTCTTATGAACAGGGCTCTCCTCCAATTTGTTACGTTGAGCTAGGTGGTCATAAACCAGTCGAGTCAGATTTTAAGGTTTGTCGACTCTTCACCTTGTAAATCATCCATTTGCATATTAGTTTTTAAGCTGTGTAGAATTAAGTAATTGGGTGTTTTATTTCCGTTATTGCTATGGTACTATTATGCCTAAAGGTTGAACTAAGTTGGGTTTATATGCCGTAACCTCTGTTAGGAGCAGCAGTCTCCTGCTGACTCTCACCATTGCGGTTCTCCTCCCGATTTATCCCGAGATGCTACAGTTTCCAAAACTAACGAAGCTAATAAGGCGGATCGTCCACTTTTCAATGTCGTCGTTTTGAACTCTGCTGAGCAGTCTAGCTTTATCACCAAGGATGGAGATACTGATGAATGTACTCCAATTATTCCAGCCCCTGCTGAGTGTGTCGTCTCATCTTCTGTCGTTCAGGTTAGTTTCAGGTTTGTAAACACAAATATTTGGGAATTTTGTGAATCGTAGAGTTCAGTTGCTTTCCATTGTTTGCAAATTTAGGGTCAGAAAAATACTACGACGACCTTGGTTCCTGGTCCAATAATAAATTGCCCTTCCAGTGATAAATCTGAGAATACACACGTGGTTGTTGATATAGAGAAGGAGGCAATGGAAATTGATGACGACGACGATGTTGACGATCGGCCCTTGGTATTAGATCTTGGCGAAACTGTCAACACTCCTTCCCCGGTGGAATCTCCTGCACCTCGTAAGTTGCTTCTGTAAATCTTTAGCTCTAACTCGAAAGTGTTTACCCACTAAGTGTCTCATTGTAGCTGTTGTGATTGTTTCCGAGGAGGCGTCAGGTTCATTTAGGAGACCCCCTCCTCCGCCGAAAGCCCCGCCCAGAATGACTCCCAAGGTGTCTTCAGTTGTGTCGACTACGTCTGCCGCAATTACAATCACTTCCACTCCCGCCCACCGTGTACAAAAACCCATCCGTCCTTTCATACCCCAACATTTTAACTCGTGCGTTTCTTATTGGGATTTAAACTTTTATACGTGAATAGCGTTAGACAAATTCGGTACATTCATACTTCCTGTCATTGTATCCTACTTTGTGGAAAGTTTTTTTCATCCTCTCAAACAGTGAAGTACGGTATTTATCGACTCGTCCAAATCAGACAATCACTTCATTTTATTTAATTACCTTCTCGCTTTGTAAGGCTTTGGGTTAAGGTATCGCCAGGTAGGTTGTTGAGGTACCCTATTGCACTACTGTTGCTATTGACGGCATAGGTAACTGGCCATTTCATTCACGAGCATGAGAAGTAAATTTGCCGTTTAATTTGGAAATTGTGGGGTCGGTCGAGATTTCACTTTAGACCGTGATAAGAGTGCGTGCTTCCTACTTTGTGTTACATTCTGTTCGAATTCCGTTGGCCATCTTTTAACGAACCACGGACACCGCGGTTTGGTTGCTGTGCTTTCTTTCCTGTAATCCCTCCTTCAATCAACTATTACTGCGGAAATTTAACTCGAGGTATTTTTATTGACAATTACTTGATTAGTTTTGAGGCGCTCCTGAAACTGTGTCAGGCGCGTTACCATTTCGATCCAGGCGGAGATAAAAATCATAAGCTAAGGAATCAGATTTGCAGCTAAAATAAACATCAGTTGATTGGTCTCCGTCCTTTTACAGACTTGAGGGCAGCAGCGGTAGTCACGTGTCGACCACAGGGCCAGTCAACTCGACATCAGCATCGCATCATCTGACTGCACCCTCTCTCGCAGCGGCGACAATTCGATTACAGACACTTCCCGCACAGCCACCGCCTCTGCCTCCGCCACCTGGACCGTCGACAGCTTCGGCTGCTCCAAGCCCTCAACAGACCAACGGTGTACAGTTTATGTCCGTCCTCACTCCGCCTCCCTCTGTCTCCAATGCGGTTTCACCCTCGCCCATCCACCTCTTTAATCTTGCTGCTATGCCTGGCTATCTCAGTGGGTCTTCGCTTTCTTGGATTGTTTATTTTTTTGGAAAGCACATCTACTGAGTATAAATTGTTGTTGTGCTTGTCTAAGTCATCAAATTGATTCTTTATTTTGTATCGGTGTCGGCATTGGATAGTCCATCAGTAGGTTGTCTTGCTACGCTTAGTTTTTCCATTGAGTTAACTCTATATCGTGTCTTGACTGAGTCACACGGTGCTCATCATCAGTAAAACTCATTGATTACCTCAATGTAGCTTAATTAGGAGACCGTATTTAGCGAATAGCATGGGTCGTTCCTGTGCTGACTCCTCAGTGAGCAACTGTAACACTATTATCCCATCGCCATTCCTTCATCGGTTTTGATGTTGGCACTCCTTATCACTGAATTGTTGCAGTTGGATGATCATATCGGTGCTCTACTGAGTTATCTCATGTTTGCTTAGCCTTTATTAGGCACTCAATTCTTTTATACAAGGGCCATTGTTTCATTTGACATTTGGTCGTAATGCAATAAACTTGTGTTAGTATGCATTTTTATGCTATAACAGGAGACTGGAGTGGGGAACGGGGGAGGAGAGTTTCGGGAACTGTCTCTCATCCCTTTCAGTCAGTTTTCCATCTTGTCATATTTTTACGTTAGGTTATTTTTCATAGTTAATCGCACTCTATTTACAATAAGTGTATTCACTTCTCGACCTCCAGATCCTCCACGTGACGCACAGCTAGCTCATTCCTGATCAGGGGTACCGAAATTGGCTGTTAGAAGAGTGCTTCTCACTCAATACATCGATCCACGTACTGTGTGATTGTGTGTGCACGCGCACACGTCCTCCAGCTAGCCACACCCTCGAGCTCTCTGTTCTAATTTCATCATGAAATCCTTTTTTTGTCATAAATAAATGCGGTTTTTTTAGTGGATACATCTTACCTTGTGACTTAGCATTAACAACCATAACGAAGTGATACCACAGGAATATGAGGCGGTAGAGGGAGTGGCTTTTTAGTAACCCATTCCTCTTCGACTAGGATTGAAAATAATCCATTTGTCTGAAGACGACATAAGTAATTCTACTAGCATCGGTTTGTCGTCCTCGTGGAGATGGAAGAGCTCTTATTTTTTGCCAACTCTAGTCTACTTTATCCTCACTTATTTCTATTACATCTCGCTGTGATTTGGCATTTGTTGGTTGTGCCATTTTGGAGAAATGCAATTGCATCAGTGCGCTTAATGATTGTCGATCGTTATGGTTGACTAGGCGATCGTTTCCTTCTTAGCAACTCGTCTTGATCTATATCAGGATATGGGAATACAAAATCAGACATTAACCTCCTCTTTCATTGTCATCAATTCGGTGATTTTCTCCACCTATTGCCTTATTTTGCTACGATTTTAATCCGCTCTGAGTGAATCTGAAGTAGGCGAATTTATTCTCAAATTGACTTGTTTTGGTGTTACATCATTTTTGAGCATGGGGATTTCAGGTATTTTGAAACGAGTTGATTGTTTGCGTCTACCTATTTAGACACAGCGTCAGGTGTCCTTTTTCAATCAATACCATCGACCACAGTGACTACCGGAGGAGGAGGCGGGGGAGGAAATCACAATACAGGTCCTGGGGGGTTCCAGTTCACTCCGCCACCTCCGCCGCCTCCACCTCCACCGCCTTTGTTCGCTCCACAGGCCTTCCCCCCACCTCCGCCGCATTTCGCTCGTCCCCCTTCTAACCTCTCTGCCCCTACTGCTAACGCTCCAACAGCGGGAAGTCTCCCTCCTCCGCCGCCACTGGCTCCCGCACCCGGCCTCACCTCTGTGCAGCACACTGGTGCCACGCGCACTCCAGTGAGTTTTTGACTTCATTAATATTCTTCTAGGGTTTTCTTCATTTCGCTCAAATTGGCTGTCATCATAAATGTAAGGGTGGTGGACACTCCTCGTGGAATCGGAACTGATTCCTTAACACGTTTACCTCCCCATAGTATAACACTGAAGTAATCGATTTTGAGGGTCAAGACGGTGAATTTGGGAGGCTCATTAACTAGTATTTACAACTTTATTGCTCTTCCTGAACTTAGATATGGAATAGAGAAATAAAGCTGCGAAGAAGTGTGTTTTTTTGTCCGATTCACTTATTATGTTGGCTTTATTTGTCGTTTATATGCTGATTCAATTATTTTTAACTAATAATGAAGCTTGTGAAGTAGTAGAATTGCAATAATCAGCCTTTTTTAAACGTTCTTTTGTCGAACCGGATTTTTGCTTGAAACTTCAGACTGCAACACTACAGGCATCAAGTAGGTTGGTCGTTTGGGCGTTTTAATGCCTCCCCTTCAATCAGTCTCAATCAATCAATAAATTGTAAATGCTGTCTCGTAAATTTAGTTTTGACGTCAGAATAGAATTGCCGAAAAGCTTCGGTTATTGTTTGTTCGTTTGTTCCAGATAGAGCGTAGCAAACCTCGTTCTCTGTAGTTTAATGGTTGATAACTCCAGATGCCTCAGCTGACAGTTTGTTACAGCTAGGCTTTCAACTCCAAATTGACAATGTTTTACTTGTGTAATTGATGGAAGTGAAACTCGTACTTATTGGCTCCCGAGGTGAGTTTCACCTCCACTTCTCTTGTGCCTTATTTGCGTCAGGCTTTCACACCGCCTTTGCGGTAGCTCATACGTCCAACAGTTCGGATTCTTTTTTAAAGCTAATGCGGTCGGCAAGATAGCTGACCTATCTGTTCATCTACTTAAATTGAATGTAGGTTGCCGGTCTGTTTATTCCTGACGTGAGTACTTGGATGGCGACTGTGACAGGAGCGCAGTCGATCCCTCCTCTTCAACCTTTGTTCTCAGGCCAACCCGCCTCTCTCACCACGGCGACAATCTCTAGTGGTGAAGTGATTTACTCTACAGTTGTGACAGCCACCACTGCCGTAGCTACCACATCGTCTATCACTGCCACCACTACTTCCTCTTCCTCCGTCTCCAACCGTCTCACAACTGTTCAATCTAGTCCTTCAAGCTTATCTTCAGCAGTGAGTTGAAGTCAATCGTCTAGTATGGGACATCGATTTACATGCTTATAATTGCGTTTGATTCGATGTTTCTTGCTTTTAGAATTCGTTAAAAACTGATGGTGAAAAGTTGCCAACACCAACGCCAGTGAATGGCGGTACGACATTTGCCAGTTTATCAATACCAGCACGACGTTGGAGGCCGTCGCTTGGTCGAAAATGCTCGGTGACTGCAACGATTAATTCTGGTATCATTACCGGCATGTGCAGTTCGAAAACCACGGTTGACAAGGCTCTTACCAATGTAGCTTCCCCTCCTGCCGTAGTTTCAACGGCAACATTGTCTACGGCTTCTACAGCGACGGTATCGATATCTTCCATGGCTAATTCTTCGGTTACGGCAGTGGAAGCATTGGTGTCAAAGGCTAGAAACACGGTTCACGGTCTGTCTCGCAAGAGGCTCCACGAGGAGTCATCGACAAGACGAAGAGATGCCAATGTGTCTATGACCAAGTCCGAGGCCGTGGACAGTGCAGTGCCAAAGGAGAAGGTGGAGGATATGGGGAAGGAGATAAAAATTAAGAATAGGATCGAAGTGTTTCCACCACCCCTCTCAACAATGTCATCACTTTTCCCTTCTCTGCCGCCACCACCACCACCGCCACCACCGCAACCAAAGTCCAGGGCACATCCTCCAAAGAGAGCTATGCAGCCATTATTGTCTTCTGCACCACCAGTTACACAGTTCACGGCGGAACGCAAAATAATTTCCCATTTCATTGATGGTCACGTGTTGTATGAGAGCAATCTGCCGTTTCCTGTGAGTTCATTTCGAGATGTAATGGAAGCTAGGTAGGAGGTGCTTGCAGTCTATAGGTATTTTCTATATTTATTGGTTGTCTCCTGTTAGTTCGGTGTTTACTAAGGCATCATTGAAAACCGGTGTATGCTCTTGTTGTGGGCCTAGGAAGATCTGTATTGTATGGTGAACTGTAAGAACAATTTGTCATCATCGTAATTTTGATGTTCAATGAGTTTTTAAAATACAACTTCTTGATAAAACTTCTTTCTGTTTCGTAGGTGCGTAATGCGATGGCGGTTGTGCGTGCAACGCTGAAATGCAATGGAGACGCTAAATCCCATGAAATTGTGTCGTCGGAGTCCGTCCACTTCAATAACCATGATCAGAGAGATGCAAAGCACGAGGAATCGAAAGCAAATGGCACTGCGAATGGAGAGTATTTACCCGTTGTAACAGCTTCCGAAACCACAATCCGTCGGAAGCACTCGGTCGGGTTGTTACCAGGTAGTTATCGAAAACGTCGCCTTTCCAAATCCGAAGTGTTGAAGAGTTGTGATACTGAGAGAAGTATGGAAGCGGTGGTCGAGGATGCGGTGATGGAAAAGAAGAAGAATAAAAAGTCGATATCAATTTACACTCCTCCTTTCGTTGCTACCGGTGAAGACGTTGGATTGGTGTCTACTCAAAACGGTCACAAGGAGCTTTCCGTCAGTGATAACCACTGTAAGCTCGAGTGCAAGTTTGGAATATTTAAATCCATTAGTCTGAAAGTCGTTTAAATCAGCAGAGTTACCTTGTAATCTGCTGTTTTTTGAAATTTCTTTTAGCCACTACGAATTCGAAAATGAAGGGAGAGGAAGCAAAAATGGCTGCTCAGATCCCAATGAAGGTGATGACGACAACGAATTTAAACTTGTCCGGTGACACTAATCCTGCTGATGCTGCTTCAGTATCTGAGCTAACGGCAACGGCGATTATCACAACTACGATAACCACGACCACGACGACCACCACCACTACTGGGGCTCCCACCGGCAGCGTGGGTAGCGGTTTAAAGATGACCATTCATCCCGTTTACCAAAATAGTGGTGCAGCATCTCAGGCAGTAGCGAGGACATTGACACCAACAGCAACATTGGGCGGCATAACATCTCCTTTAACTACTAAGTCAAACGCTATTTCTCTACCTCTACTTCCTGCTGTATCTACGCCATCTTCTTCCACAGCTTCGGTGAGTGGCCCCTTGGAATGATAGGCCATCTTGATTAGCCAGTCCAATGCACCCTTGAAAGAGGTATCCTATTAAAGAGATTGAAACATTGATACTCGTTGGTTAGACGTGTAGAATGAACTAATCAGACTAACTTTTCTGCCTTCAACCTTCCAAGATGTTTGTATTTAGGAAGTAGGACTCTCAATTTCTACGTTTTGTCATAGTCGATTCCATCTCCGACCACCTCAACAACATTGCAATCCCATCACACCTCGGTTGCCAAACCATTGATGTCGACAGCGGCGACACCGGTGGCAACGCATACCTCCAACAGCAGCAGTAGCAACGGTGGTAGCATGCGTCTACAGCAACTACCTCCTCCTCTACGTAAACCGATGAAATTGTGGTCTCCTAGCCTGGTGGCAGAGTTTGTGCGTGGCACGCCAAGCTGCTCTACCTACGCGGATGCATTTGTAGAGAATGAGATTGATGGAGAGGCTCTGCTTCTCCTCACACCAGCTCACTTTATTGATGCACCGATTAAAATGAAGATTGGACACGCATTAAAACTAGCCCATCGAGTACGGCAAATTGTCGATCCTACGTATGACTCTTCCGTCTCTGCCGCTCCCATCGGTGGAAGTAGCGCGGGTAGTGCTGTATGACAATATTTGGCCCCCTTGTTCACTCCTTCTATTTGTGTTCTTCCCTCACTCCTTTCCGATTCCTTCCCTCTTTTGCGTACCTATCTGACAATTTCTTGCTGGCTCGGTTCCTCCCTGTACAAATGAAGATCTTCAGTCTCCGTTTACTTGTACATTAATGGGACTTTCTCGAAGCAGCTGAACCGTTTTGGGGGGAGGTTTGGACAAGTATGTGGGTTAGACATGCCATTCCTCCTCACGTTGTGAAGAATGTGCTTAGTTTTGAAAGAGGAGATTGGTATACGGGAGGGCTAAAGTTCCTCATGCTTCTTTGGCTGTCTCAATGCTTATAACATTTGGAAGACGATTTTGGCGTAAGAGGATCTGCTGGTCGAGAGTAAGGATATCAAGCTTATGATCAATGATCGGTTCCATTGTTGACGGGGCTTCAAAGCTCACAGCTAATAGTCAAGGCTGAGGATGTCGTCAGGATACCGGTGAAATTTGTGGAAACGGAAGCTAAATGCCAGGCCAAATCAAGCTTTCTTCTTCTGTGTTGCCCTACCGCGAATATCCTCGTGGTTGCCCTTCCAGCCACACCTATCGTTGGGTACCAGTTGTTCACTGTCTTCGCCTGCCAACTTGGTTTTGTTAGAGGAGGACTATCTTTACTCACCAAGCCTTGAAACGTTTTTTGCTCTCTTCTTTCTGCCACTTGTGTTCGTGTGATGGCAGCATAACGCACACTCGAGTCACCATTCTCGACGTCCATAAGTTCCTTACGAGCCTAATATAGTGCTAGGACCACCTTTTCGTGGCTCAGGGTTGACACTTTCAAATTGTCCAAATCCGATTTCGATTTGTGGGACGCCCAGTTAGTTCTTCCCTTGTGAGGGTCTTTAGTTTTGCGCGATTCACAAAATGCACCCTTCTGCTTTGCAGCTATCACGAGGATCATTGAAGCCCTGCCTTTTTTGGTTTTCGCGTTTACACGAGGAGATGTAACGCGATTGCGTCGACAACCCACTCATAAAAAGTGATGTACTATCGTGTCAGCGGCTGGCATACATTCCGGAGTGGTTATGTTGGCAGATGACATTGTAGGAGGCTTATTTATGGTTGTGGCGACCTCCTCCGCATCGCCAGTTCATCAATTCCAGTGGGCACTGTAAGTGCAAAATGACCTCCATGCGACGAAAGTAAACAAGAGACCAGATGGCTGTTAAGGTAGAATTTGAAGGCTTTAAATGACAGGAACAGAGAAGATAGGATCGCTGACCGCCTTTTTCACAAAGGCTCTTCCAACTTGGCGATGAAATCTTCATCACATCGTTGGAGTTCTACGGAAGCAACTAGAATTGTGGAGATGGTTAACGATTTCCAGGCAAAAATGAAGAGAACACTCAATGGTAGGCTTTTTGAAGATCCATTTTTACTATTCTTTTTGAAAGCCCAGCAATGTTTCAGTCTGATGCGACCTTTTTGTGAGGTCAACGCGTTCTCCTCTTCCTCTTCCTCCTCTCTACTTCATGAAAAAGTGATTGATGCATTTCATTTGGAGGAATGTGAGGTAAGTAGAATCTGGAAGTAGCGTCAATGATTAGTAAACAGTTATTTGCCAAATAACAAGCCAAAAAGCCATGGATGACCCTTTGAGCACTAAAGAATGGCTCATTGACATCAGTAGTTTACTTGACAACGCTTAGCACGCTTGAATATTAACCAAGGGGAGGACTTTTGGGATCGGTTACAATGGACATGCAATTTAAGGCCATGAACACGTTACGCCAGAACAGCAGATGGCAGTAATCTGCACAAATTGTCGATTTGTTCTTCTCTTCGTGTTATCGAAATGCGTTGTGTATTTTACGACTGACCGACCCACTGGTTGGGGATGGAAAATAGGCTTTTGTGCATCACCATTTGTTAAAGCCAGCTATCATGTTATTGGTTGCTCCAAAGCGATTCGCCCACCACTCCTTCGCCCTTGCATCTGTGGTACATTGTACAAACGATTTACACTAACCGTTGTTTACTTCCCTAACATCGGTCACCAGGTTTGACGGTGGAAGGGTCGAACTTTTGCTAAAAAAGCCAAGCAAAAGAGCAACGTACGCTTGAAGTAGACTTTCGTCTCTTTCTCCTCAATTTTTGGGCCACAAAATGGTTGATGGGTTGGGCAAAATCACCTCCGTATCTCCGTGGTGCTACTTCGCCTAGTCCTGATTGTCACCTCCTTTTAACATATGCAATTCCCATGTTTGCAGGACAGTGAGTCAGAAACGGCAAAAGGTGAAATGGGGAAGGCTCTTTCATCATTGCGAGATGATTTGGCAAAGCGGACGATTAGCTGCATAGATTATCCACCAGCCTAGCTTTGACGGCGGTGTGATAACTAAGCGTTACAAGTCACAGTCCAATCCCTCGAACGAAGGCAACAGACGCAACAGTCTCTTTAGCGTATCCACCATACTTTACTCAATCTTGACGGCATTTGCCTAGTCTGAGTCGCCTGAGTCTATTCCATGTCACCATTCCTCCTGTCTGAGTTGTATTTGCGAGCTCACCGGAAGTTGACCTCATAATTATCACACTAATCAATTTACGCATGCCATCTGTCACTCTTTTAGCTGTCAATGGCTTAGGTGATGTATACTTGCCTTGATAAGCCTGAGTGGTCTCCGGCAGTGGGTGAAATGAAAAAAATGCTAACAATACGCCTCCATGGAGGAGGCAGACTATGAAATCCGCCTTATCGTGTGCTGGGAGGAAGTTGACATGTGAATACTGAAGGAGGCCGAGCTGTCTGCACTAGTAGGGGATCATTAAGGCCCAATTTTACTAGTAATTTTACTGCCGATGTCGGTAACTTCTCTTTCATCTCATGTTCCCTCGCAGGAATCCTAAAAGCTGATGTTAGTCCAAGGTGCAGACCTCGAAAGAAGATGACCAAACACAAAGTAAAAGGAGTGGAAAAGAGGGAGGGGAACTGCTTTCTTGACTCTTTTGTTCCCTCTGGTCTCGTCTGTAGGTCTCATAAAAGGCATACCTTACTAGCTGTTGATCCATTAGTGCTGAGGGAGAGAATGATGTGCCTCCACACCTCTGGTCAACTTATCTTTATACAGAAAGGACTTGTTGGGGGTGGCTTAATTCATTGGGACAATGTCCCTGGCCTCAACTCGTCCTCCAACGCATAGTAAAGGCAAAAAAATGTCACAGATATCGTTGCCTAATATAAAGCTAATGCATTGTTTCATCCTTCTTCTAAAAGTTGGCAATTTTTCAGGGTTGCTTACATTAAGGAACGAAATCTATCCATACGTTCTTCATTTGGTCTTATCAGGGACTTCTTCGCCTTCTCCTCGACCCGCTGTTAAGGCTATCCCCTTCCGTCTATCAAATGACTAAACCAGTGAGTTGTCGGCAGAGAGAGCTGTGATTTAATTCCATACATTCCATGACCTGTTCTTTTTGTGGATCAGTTGTAGTTTTTGTGTCCAAAGGGTGCAAATGAGACATGCAAATCGTTCTGTCCTGAGGCGAAAACATGAAGTAGTCTTGACAACAAAGCGTTGTACAGGTGTAAAATCTCAGTTTACACCACAATGTGTGATACTAACAAGACATGAAAGTACATTAAAACCGCTAATTTTTCGTCTGCTCGTGCTGTTAGCGCGTGATCAGGCCAGCGAGCTGCCCAGTCGCTAAACCATTTCACCGTCATCTGTATAGCCAGTCGCTTTAGAGTAAAAAATTGTTTACATTTTGAATATAAAGTGACTTTTTTGTCATGGTGATGCTTCTCGAATGCATGCCGACCAGATGGCAGATGACACAATTTGCTTCAAGAGTGTGGAATGGTCAAGAATGTGCTCTCTCAGTACTTAACGTCACCCCCTTTTCACAGCGAAAATGTTGGATAGGGAACCAAATCACGATTGACACTTCCAACCTTCGATGCTTCCTTTTTGACAATTCTAACAAAACTGGTTTAACAGCGGTTCCGTGACCAACGCGCATGTCACATGTTGTTTTATCCACAAATGAGTCAGCAGAGATTGGCCTTATCTACATTAACGGTCGTCAATGTGACTGTGAAGCCAACACTCAACTCAAGAAAAGAAGAGAATCCCGAGCGTCATCGCCGCCCTCCGTACGCGCAATCAGTGTCGTTTGCTCATTATCCTGAACTCACGGGCTGACTTTGTTTAATCAAACACAACTGCATTGTTGGCGCTGTCGCGTTTTGTTCTATCTGCGAGGTCACAGGTGCCAGTAAAACAAAATGAGTTTCCGAACTTGCGATGTAACAGATTAACAGGGCCGTATCCATTTGTCTCTGCAAGGTTCCATCAGTCTAATCAAACGTCTACCCGACCTGCGATGTCAGTGAGAGAGGTCGTGGTGGCAGGCTTACTATCCGCCCTTTCACTCCCCGTATCCCGGAGGTAGTAGGCTCATTGTGGTTTCCATTGTGCTCTCCAATTTCTGCGGCGCTAGTAGATCCCCTTAGCCTCCCACTTACGATGAATTCTGGAGGGAGTCTAGCATATAATTGGTATTATTGCGCTTCTACGAATCAAAGTGTCACATTTGAAACTAAAACGGGTGGACATGACAGAAGGCGTTGATTTACACATACTAATCATTTCCTTTAAGTAGGAACCTTCAAAACGAAATTCTGGCATCTTTAACCGAATGTGTGAAAATAGATTGATTGCGCTGATGAGTTGAAATGTCGTCCTGACGAGCTGTCGATTTCATACTTAAGATGCTTGATTGGCGAACAAGGCATTCGCCATTCAGTTTTGGTCCAAAAAGCCGCATGTCATTTTTCGTAACATAACAAACAAATCGACACATGACAAAACTCTTTAGACAGTCGCGTTATCCCAGCCGAATCTTAAATAAGCTCATGCTTAAATACAGCAGGCAGTTTTGGGTCTCCCATCTTTTTAAACGAGTAGACAAAGGAATAAAAGTATCCGCGTACACCAACAGAGTCTGATGGACAGACAGAAGTTGCAGGTCCTCATCCTCTCACAGATGAGGAAGATGGACGCAAAAAGGAGAGCAAGAGTGGGAACGGGAAGAAGGCAAGAAAAGTGAGGTGTCAGGCTCGCCGTTTCAGATCATGCTACCCAGAAAGGATGCGATAAAGCTGGAGGGAGGAAAAGTGGTTGACGGATTGTCCGCCAATTTTAACACGCGGATAGCAAATTTCGCCGCATGTCCAACTTTCATGCATAACGGTGGTTCGACAAAATGCGAGAATTTGAGGAGAATTAGAGCCTCGCCGTCAATCTCATTCGCCTCGAAGGCCGCTGCATAGGGTGCACAGTTCGGCGTATCACGCAGCAGTTGTGCAACCTGAGCCACAGTCCACGTCTTCACTGATCTGCTCAGTGGTGGCGGCATTTTTGGTACACAACGTTTTGAACGCAATACGGTGATGCTACTGACGTCCACATTCGCCACTTTGGTCCCCAACACTTTGCTGGCTAGCGTAGGAGAGACGTCTGCTCGCGCCGTTCCTTCTCCTTTAGAAATTGTCTGTAAAATATGCAAGAGAAAAAGGCAACTACATTGAAAATTTGCACCAGTGACAAACGTCTTAAATTGACATTTAGAAAAACAGACCAAAATTGTGAACATTTGACAATGCATACTTACGGCACGAGAATGCGATGGAGGAGAGGTGAGCAAAGCTTTGCAGGATGAAGAAAGTCTGGACACCGGCTTGGCGGTTGATGGAGATGGTTCAAGATTCGTCTTCTTCGATTCCGACGTAGTTGCTTGCTCAAAGCTGGTCTCTTGGGAGGCCAAGTAACCGGTCTTTGCTGTGTCATCACCAATACTCGAAGCATTGACAAATGCACCTTGAGTTTCCGCAGACTTTGTTGGAACTGCAGTTTCATCTGACGAAATGGGCATGCATTTCATACTCGAATCTCCTAACTCAGTGGGACCAACATCCACCGCCCTCCTCTTCCGTGAGGGTACTTTGACAACTTTATAAACAAAATCAAATTTTGTGATCATATTACGGTATTTGGAGGAGTCTCTGTTAATAACGCTGTAAAATTTAAAGATAATATCATAGAAATTCAATGCGAACTTAACATGATCACCAGTTTCTGATTATACAAATTCCTCACCTTTTTGATCTCCTGTCGGAATGGTCATTTTCTCTCTGTCGCCCATGCCAGAGGCATGGATTTTTGACGCCTTCTTGTGTTTCCTCTTCCTTCCCCCCTTTGAAGAAGCATCTAATCGTGTCACTTCTGGACGTACAACCTTTGCATCGATGGGGCTCTTGGACACCATTCTGCTAGATTGGCTTCGTGTTCGTGGACTTTTATTCGATGTACCCTTGATTGTAGGGTCATGACCGGGTGCTTTCCTTGAGATAGCAGAATTCGAACGCACCACAGGTGAAAAAGATGTGCCAGACCTTAGATTACGGCTACTGGATGAAAGCGGATGGAAGGAGGACTCGTTTCTTCCATTTCTCCTCCTTCTGCGATTTTTTCCCATTTTTCTGCAAAGGCTTATGGTAAAAGAATGTTCTTCGAAACGTAAGGAAAGATATAATTTTGGAAGTGATGTCGACGTTCCATTTTGGAGTGCTCATTCTGACCACCTTTTGTAGGTTCCTCTGACTGCAACTCTGAGAATTTAACTCATCACTTATTTAATCACCTATTTACTCACATTCTGAATACTTGGAATCCTGCTTGGAGTGGAGGTCTTCAGAGCTGCAATTTTAGCACCATGCTCAGCAGTCTAAGTAAATGAGTCTGGAATATGAGCTTGAAAATTTCAGCGTTTTCTTAGATGAATGTTTTAGCTTTTCCATAAACTAGTAGTCAAAAAACTTCATCGTCCGCAATCCGGCATCCTATTTCACTTCGGCAGTAATTACTGAATGCCTACTTAATTGTTATAAGTAGCGCAACTTGCGGTGAATGATTTCTATCTCAAATTCTTGCACATTTCTGACATTAAGTCATCTCTTGAGGAAAAGAAGAGTAGAAAAAAACACTACGGAAAACACAATGCAAACAAGCATTTATAACTTACAATTAGAGCTCATTAATACTTAAATGTGGAATCTAATATTGATGAAACTACTCCGCCATTCAAAAGTAGGGCACATATTCATTATTTTCACGCGTTTAAACTCCAACATTTAAGCTTGAGAAAATGAAAACGGGAGACTACATCTTGGCACGTGCGTAAACTGGGGTCATTAACTCTGACTAATTAATGCGCGTATTTTTTGGCAATTCTGTGCTTTGGCTTTACTTAAGTTAACAAAATCTGGCGCAAAACTTATTTAGCAAATAAGTTTTCCCATTTTAATGGTAAAACAGTTGTAAAAGGCCCGCTTAGATTTAAAAAGGAATTTTAATTTGCTCCAGATTTTCGCAAGGCCTAATAAAAGGGAGATGTGCTAACCGCCAAAATTTCAAGTAAGCAGGCGAATAAACCATTTACATTAACTTCTTTCTCATTTATGCTGGAACGCAGACAAGGAGGAGCTCTGCAACTTTCTTAAGTAGTGAGGGCGGAGTGGGCGGGAAGGACATGTAGTAATGCTATACCTCTTCGCTACCAAAACTGAGAGTCCAATAATGGGGCCCTTACATGCAATTTACTCGTAAAGGCACATCGCATAACATTTCTTGCCAACCCTTCCACTAGTGCATAAGACGACTGCGCATCTCAAAATTATGCGGCATCTTGGGTGTCACAATCAAGCATCGAGGGATCGTTTTACAGCCCTGAAGAAGTGGAAGAGGACATGAACGACAAAAGTTTTGTGCAGTCATACATTGTGATAATAAAACTTTACTCCTTCGCTTAACCATACACTCTTGACCACACCTGAAGGCAAGTGTATGCGTCCGAAGTGACTATGTCAGAGCTTCACAATACAAGCGCCTGAATGCCGCGAAATATCACTCCATGGGGACACACCCATCACCTCAAGGCAGAAGTCGAAGGCCTCTCTCCTTAATTCACTAACAGCTATCAAATATGACCCACTGTAAGATAAAGGGCGCTCACAATTCGCATCTCATTAAGTGTTAGAAAACGGAACCGCTCTTTTGAAAGCTAGTTGTCAACATCTCCCTCTCGCTCTCACTCGCTCTATTTAGTGACAGTATTTTGGTGCAACTAAAAGCACTTCCTGCGTTTACCAAATTAATCTGTTTTGCTAGGCCATAAATGCTGTGGAATTTGCAGTGGCATAGCTTTGATGCTTTTATTTCTGCAAAACTGGTCCCTTTAAAGTGCGTGAATTATTCTACCCAGGACACCAAATGAATCTACTCACAAACGACTTTAAAATTGTTTTTTGCTTTGAGTTGTCTACAGTCTAGAACATCTCTCCGCACTCCCATTCTCTTCCACCGAACTTGTTAGCGTCACTTTGTGCTCTCCGTCACCAACGCTGCCACGTCCATCTATTGCTAGTAGGCAGGTAGACAGACTTCTAACCCACAAAGTAGCAGAAGCACCATTTCATTGCGTGTTAACTGCCCTTGCCATCATCATCACCATCATCATCAAAAGTGACATTTTTTAGGCCGGTAGCAATTTTTCTCCCCTCTTAGCCTCATAAGGTAAACACCAAAGATGCGGAAATCGCTTTTGTTGATCCAAAAATCCTTACGCAACACCAGTCGATGCAAAGGTTTGTAGAGTTTCCGGTTTTGCCATAAAATTTGGTCCTGTTGAGCGTGGAGTTGCGTTAAAGCAATGAAAATTGTTCGACCTCCATTTGTGCCATTACAACTTCTCAACGCTTTTCATAGTGTGAAGGAGGAAAATTCTGGCCTATTCCTCTCATAAGGTAGGAATTGGTAAAGTTTACTATGTGGAAAATACAGACATGCCTTGGCAGTCCAAAATTATTTGCGTGATGCACTGATCGAGGAAGGTTGCGGTAGATCCACGATGGGAAGATCAAACCCACTCTCACCTCCACCTTCTGCTCTGCATGCACACCAAGTGGTACCTTTTCCCTCCTCCTCTCTCATGAGAGCATAAAACACATCAAGACTGACTAAAATCCATTTTTTACATTCTCATCACTCGTTGAGCGAATGTCCACCACCTCAAACAATCTCCCATAGCATTTGCCTAACTTTCCATGGTACGTGTCACTTTCTCTTGGAAAAAAATCCTTGCATTTTCACGGGTTAATCTTTAACCTCCTCATTTTCCAAACCCTGGGGTTTGTGGACAACATTTCTGCCCAACCACCTTTTGCTACTCGCAAGAAACATCAGAAGCTACCAAATAACTTTGTAAAGAAAACTTTGGTCTGCTTTTACAAGGCAGCAAAAGCCCTCATGCGCCGCATCAAAAGTGTTGCGCTCGAAATGGTGGGAACGGTCGTGCAATTATGCTAAAAGGATTAAGCAGACGCTTGTATTCCACCCAAGGCGCTATTCCTGGTAGCCATCATGGTCGTTCGCCTCCTTCACTCTCTCGCACTATACATTCGTGATGAAGAGAGAGAGAGAGGACGAGAAGTTTATGCGATTCATTGCCAGTGGTGCCTCGCATAGCGATAGCAGTTGAAAAGCATTGCTTCTGTGTTAAGCACTTAATGGACTGAAGGACACAAAATGCAGTGTGTAAATCAGAGTATTTTCGTACAACTGCATCACTTTCTCCCTTATTCTAAATCATTCTTTTCCATCACCAGACAGACAGCTGCGCCGGCTTTGTTTTGAAACTTACAGATGTGGTAAAGCATGGAACGACAAAGAGCGACCTTCTGAGGGGCGCTTTATTCCCACTCACGCACCTCCGCGTGAGCTGGATTAAGATGAAGCGATGAGATCGGTTTGTCTGAGGGCAATTTCTTCACCAGCCGACTATGAAAGAAATAATTTGTGTGGCATGATGATCTAAGTGGCAAGCCAAAAAGCTTGAAAAAAAGGAGTTTTGCATTAAGTAAATGTTTGGGTGATTTCAAATTCTTATAAATTAGTTGTTGTCAAACGAGATGCATAATTCATTGAAGGAGACACACCCGACTCTTGTGCCATCTCTGAAGTCGTGGTGCTTAACTTTTAAAATTGAAGCTAATTATTTAGCATTTTTTTTGCAAGCTCGTCGCGTTAGCACTTTAAATTTGCATTTTGTGTATCCATTTTGTCAGGTGCACTTTGGCTTCAGTTTTATAGGCATAGTGAAATATTTAACAAAGGACTTTAGAATCGCGAAGGTCAAGCACTAAGGCGGGGAGAAGGTTGTGAACTTTATGCGTGTACTCTTACGCACAGACTGGACTTGCAGGCTTCGACTAATTTTTTCCCGTTTATGATTGAAGTGATCGCTGGTGTCGTGATGCTTCTGCCAAACCACCACAACTTTACGGCTCACACACGAAGTGTCCACTCCGAGTGCCAGCAAGGAGCTTAAAACTTGAGGGATTCACTTTATGCTTCATCTCGGGAATGGTTCGACGTTGGTAATGGAACGTGAGATCCGCTTTAACGCGACAACTTAAGGAAGCGTTAGAGGAGGAGGAGGAGGAGGAGAATCTGCCGCTGAATCACCTTTCTCCACCACAGCTGCCATCTGGCGTGGGTGTGTCGTACGGTGTAGCAACTTATCAAAGTCATCGCAATGGCAATTGAGTTCGTGTGAGGAAGAAAAGCTTTACTTAAAAAGCAGATGATCATAAAATACGCCCCTATTGCTTCGCACTCCTCGTAGAGTGGATCTCCCACATGAAATCGCGTACTGAACTTCGAGAGGGCAAAGTGACACTACTCCGGTTGGTCGTCAGCACTCCTTGCCCTGAGCTGAAAATGGTCAACTTTTAAGGCAGTGATTTTGCCAAATAGATTAAGCAAATGCTTCCCTTGACTATCAAGTGGCATATTTCATGGCAAAAATCTGTCTTTTCATTCTCCATCATCCTATTTAAGGGGTTGAGTACGTCAGTCGCAACGAAATATGGGATCAGCCAAGACCTGTAAATTGCTCCACCGCTTTGACCGCTTTTGGGGTGATTTAAGTTGCATTCTTGACCCACTCACATAAAATCCGCTTACCTTCAGGC
Organism: Hydatigera taeniaeformis; assembly: GCA_900622495.1. Classification (NCBI taxonomy): domain Eukaryota; kingdom Metazoa; phylum Platyhelminthes; class Cestoda; order Cyclophyllidea; family Taeniidae; genus Hydatigera; species Hydatigera taeniaeformis. The sequence goes on from UYWX01000219.1 coordinate 19,767, forward strand.
CATCATGCCTTTATTTTAAACATACTACTTATAAGAACACGAGTTATGGTTAGCTGGTTGCCCGAAATGTGGCATCCAGCCCCCAAACGGGATTATAAAATAATGGAGCGTAACAGGGATAGAAAATAGTAATTTTTACTCAAAGTAAGTGGTACTTGAACCCATTATAATTACACTCCTTTCGGCGCGATTAGGTGCTCGAAAAATGCCGCTTCTCTGTGTCCTACTCGACGATCTACTCGTTCGTTCATATCAGATCAACTGTAGACGCAGACATTTCAGTCTATTGGACTAAGTCACTTAAAGGGTCCGATAAATAAAAAATTTGCGTACCTTTATAAGCGTCAACCAACTCATTACAGGTGGAGCGGTTTCGACAGAAATAAAGTAATTTTTCTGCCACTCCACTCTCCAGAGTGAAAAGAGACCTGCGATGAAACCCACATCGTGTCAAATCTTCTTCGACTGCCTCGGTCATAACGAGCAGCTACTAATCCCGAACGAGATATTCGATGAGGCTTAAACGTGTATCCAGATCCCAATGGTGGTGGTCAGATCCTTGGCACAGCTGTGCAAAATACTTCGTTTGATCTTGTCTAAAAAAGGAATGTGCAATAAAAGTTTTTATGTACCTCGATTTTCCACGTCACTTAATGTGGCTCTCGCTCATAACTGCTTCAAAGATCTCAAGGCTCGGCGCATGGTTACAAGAAAACCTCTCCAACCACAGTTGGCAATTTGGATTGAGGGTGTGGACTGACCTACATCGCCCTCGTTGCCTTGAATGAAGTATTTTCTTGTTGACATGAACAGCCTCAGCGTAGTTTCATCTGGTTTTGTGGATCGTATGCCTGGGAAAGGGAATATCAACGTATTTTATGAATCCACTATGTTTGGTGCTTACCTTCCATCCTCCTCATAGATCGGTTAAGCGAGCCGTTCTCGATCTCTTGTGTGAAACAATTCAAAGGATTGCACAGACCTTTCTTTGGTTTAATTTAAAAATTGAGTCTCTGTATACCAAGTGGCATGTCTGTGCACTTTTCAAATGGCCCACCTTTTACTGACTGCTCCTAGGCCCACCGTTCGCTGCAGAAATTCATTCATTTCTCATAGATGGCGCCAAGCTTTTCCCAAAAACAAGTAAATAAGGAAGACAGAGAGACCGTCAATGTAGACCATCATGACTCTAATGTAGCTGCTAATCTGTGGAGCGCTTACAAAAGTCCTTTCAAACATATTTGGTGCTATCGTATGACTGGGCTAACAGAAACACCAAGACCAACAATTCTAAAGGGCTCCTTTAGATCCACCCTTCTTTCATGTGTTCCTGGCGCAAGCGATTAATCCGTTTGGTCATTAAACTCGATGTGGGAATGGTGTTTTACGTTTTCAACTGAATACCTGCAAAAGAACAAACAGCATTAATAAAGGAAAGGGAAATGAAACATCCATCCTGCTATGGCGGCTATTCAAGACATAGCTGCAATAGCTATTTCTATCAGCCTCTTTGTACAATTGCTTAAAAGTCAAGCTTGTCAAAGACGATAAGCAGTGATTTGAGCATCCGGAACACAAGTAGACTTCATCCTTATCTTCAAAGACAGTGGAGACATATGAAAACCGTCATGGCGAGATTATCAACTGCAGCAACAAATACAACTCTGCTGTACTTGCTTTTATTATTTTTGTTCAGTTTTGGAGTATTGTAAGGGCATCTTGAAATTCAAGCTCTGTCCTTCCCTGACCAAACGGCATCGACGTTAGCTACACTTGTGGTCGCATCGGCTGCGGGAGAAGAGGTCCACTCTTTTTCGCTCATCCACGTCAGTGTTGAAAGTTGTGGGCGCTGTTGCTGCTTTCGGACTGAGAAGTGGAAGGGATAAACACCCAGGCATCTGCGAGGGCATTCCTTTGCATTGCAGATGTCCGTGTTGCCTCAGGGCAGAGTCCCAACAGCTAAGGGAGGAGTGAATGGTGCTGTGCAATAAAATCACGCCCATTGTCGAAACTAAACTACTGCTGCTATAGTGGACGTATTTGGTGGGAATTCCTAACTGCATTTTTATTGGACAAGTGATCCACTGACGAAGCCCATTTTTCGGCATTCATCTTCCAATTGTCAGTCATTTTTAATCCTGAGGAAGTCCCCATTAAATTGGGTCCTGCTGAAACCTTCCCTTAGTGTTGTTAAGGGTCGACACCGAGTAAATGAAGTTGTGGCCTTTCTTCAACAGTCACAAATACCATCTACCTGACGATATCCACAGTCTTTAAACAACGCCACACTTTCTTAAACTCCTTTCCTCACGCTCTCTCTCTCTCGGTCAAGTCTGAGTTGTTGAGTTCAAGATTTGAAACACTTTGCATCAACTGACATAAAAGGAGAAGTCAGCCGTCCAAGCCGCTCCCTCCTGTTCTCACAAGCTGGTTTTTTCTGAGAGCTAACGAAAAGGCTTTCTCGAAAGTCGATTTGGACGGAAGATAAGTCGCGTCTAATTTGTTCGTACGTAAGAGTGACAACAAGTGCTTCTGTACATTTTTAGTCCTTCACAATGTTTGGAGACAACTTCATGGCCTTCATGTGACTGAGAACACGACAGGAAATCCGATGATGGTGATGGGTTAGGAAATTATTCACTTAAGAAGTGAGTCAAAAAAGTGGTGATATGATATGGAAAATCTTATATTAACAGCTGTCGGACGTTGAAAAAGATCCCAAACAAGGGATAAGGCAGTTATGAAGGACGCATTTCTCCACCAAAAGGCATAGCAAACTGGGATAAAAAAGTGTTGACTGCAAGCAGATTTTTCACTTCCTCAAATATTCAGGCAAGTGATTGAAGTTGCTAAAGTTGACACATTCAACTGGAGAATTTTTTCGTAAAGCATGAATTTTTTGCCTACTGCCAGTAACTCAAGCTCGAGGGAGAATTCTTCAGCCTCGATAGCATCAAATCGACTGTTTGAATGTGCCACAAATAACAGCAAAGGGTGTACGAAAAAGCTCTTTTATGTCCCACATAAATCGTGAATGTAGTGCTCTAGGCGGAGCGAATGAAGGAAAATGCGCTTTTTTTCAACGATAGTCAGAAGGAAGTGCTCCCTCGCCTCTCCATTTGGAGAGAGGTTTCAGTGATCGCTTACCTCATGACGCCGAAGCCAAGCCACGACTTGGGAGTGAGGCAGGAGGGGCCAGAGGCAAGCAAGGAGGCTGGAAGGGCGCTGTTGCTGCATTCCTCTGCCGAGTTGTGCAGTCATTCACAAGGAGTCGACTTGACGCAACACCTAGGCTGTGTGACTGCTTTATTTGCAGCAGAAGTGAGAAAGAGAAGTGGACTGAGGTGCCCCTCTGGAGGCTGTCATTAAAAATCCTCTGCTCAACAACTACATATAATGCTATTTGCTTTTATTGTTTTATTTAAAAGCTAATGCAATCCCCTTTCTAGGATCAGCCAAAGGATCCACAGCTCCACATTGTGACCAGCCTTTATTTGTGGTGGAAAAAACGTCAACGTCACTGATATGTGAAGTTGTCATTGGGAATTTGCTGCTTTAATTTGATGTGACAAATGTGTGAGGACTTCCTCCGCATTCTACGGTGCAACGCATTGCGAGTACTGTGTGGTGCCGGAGGGCTGGATTGAGTTTAAAATGTTTTACACGTCAAAACTCCCATAGACTTGACAAATTAGATTCTGGTTTGGCAAAATACTTCCTTTTGTTGAGGGTGTGCATCGCTTCCAGTTCACATTGGTTAAGGAAGGTAAAGGGAGGGCAGAGCAGGGAAGAGAAAATGAGAAAGAAAATGTTTGCTGCAATTAATAAATGTAGTCCTGTTTTACCGTCCCACCCACTCACTAGGATGATGATTTCATCGTTACACCCACGCTTCTGCACGGTCTACTCACCATCGTCTCTTTCATCTCGTTCACCTAAAGTCAAAACTATTTTTAAAAACAGTCAAAAGCTCTTGGGCGCCGGGTCGGCCATGAACTTTATGGAGGTGTGCATCCTCTGGGAGCTATCAAATTCCTCCGATTTTAGCTATTTCGTGCCTTTTCGTGGCCAACACAAAGTCGCGTTTATGAGCTCCGTCCAAAGACTGCCGCTCCTACCTTTTCCATGTCACCGACTTGCACGAGGCAGCCTTCACCTGTCATCAGTCAAGCTTGTTCTTCGTTGAGGTATGCATCACTTTGGCAGCAATTGACATCTCTTCACTTACATTAAAAACTGTCCCTAGAGTTATTGTGCCAATGATCGGCCTGCAGAGCGAACATTGCAAAAACACTCACATAAAGATTACTTCTATATTATTCTTCCAGTTGGGGAGGGTCTTGACAGATTTTTGTTTCTTGACACAATGTAAATCAATTTTATCCGCAGCTTTTCTTCCCTTTTGTCATTTATACCTTCCATCTTAAACGATGGGAGCCTCCATTGACCAAGTGAAGATGAGGAAGGGGAGGAGGAGGAGGAGGAAAAATTAAAAGAGAGGCGGGAGATGGAATAGGTTGTCGTTTTATTAACTGACTTATGGAAGGCAAAGGTAAGTGGGCAGAGGATTTACTGGTTTGGCTTCAAAAGAGGCAAGCACGGGTGCTAAACGATGCGCACGCACACACCCACACACTGTTTCACGATTTTAAGAATGTCTAACACATTTGAAAGAACAAAAATTCAAATAAATTCACCGATGCAAGTTTAGTAAATCGTTGGCGGACTTCTAGCTGCTGCAAACAAAAATCGAGATTTACTGTGATAGAAATTAGCGCCAAGAAAAGGCCGAAGCAATCGGCCAGACATTCCGAATGTGGAGTGCAAATTTATTTTTTTTTGACATGCCTTTTAATGAAGCAAATGCTAAGCTCTGTGTCCTCAAACCACTTCATATGTTCAGAACTTCAAATCACCGTACAAATCAACCTCCACGTTTACCACACCTACACAGTTTTTCGGCCTTGCGATGAGTCTTCGAGGAGC
>UYWX01000220.1:0-24673 GCA_900622495.1 Hydatigera taeniaeformis
TGGAGCCACAATAGTGGAAGGCAAGACGATATCAGCTCATCGCCTGTGTCAAAATGCACTGTACTGTGTTGTTGTTTGCAGTGAGGTGAGACAGTGTTGGTGCGGCATATATAGCTCATTCCACTAAGCAGTATCTCTCACGAGGTTTTTAAGTTCGCGATCTTTTGTAGTACCGGAAGGTTGCATTGGGCGGCAATTTTGTTTTTTCATGAATTGTGGAAGGTGCTCGTTTAATGGGCGTAAAATTTTTTACAAAGTCAGAAGGAGCGGGAAAATTAATGCGATGCCTGGTATTTTTATGAGAAAAAATGGGAGTTTTGGAATGTTGTGTGACAGCTGAAGGAGGCTGTTTGTCAACAGTACAGCAACTGTCTTTGTTTACCCAGTTAGTGGGTGAATTGATTTAGTTACGCTTGACTCGACATTAGATTGTGAGTGAGCCTTAATTGGAGAGATGCAGAGAAAGGAAGATGTGCACATTCCAACATTCTATGCGAAGTGGTTGATGGAGTGAAGGTCTGAACGATGGAGGACATAACCGCATGGCATGATGGCCTCGAGGCAGGCAGACTATAAGGCACATGACACTAGTATATTGAGATTGGTGAAGGATCGACGAGACGCTGTGTTTAAATAATTTTTTATTGCTTTAGAGCTTAATCGGTGGTTCGCACCGACTGGCCCAGTGGAATGAGCGCAAGGAGCCGACTCGATGCGAATGAGGTGGTAATGAACACTGTGACTAAACCTTTTCGGCAAAGTATCGACAAAGAGTAGTTTTAATGGTGTATGACGGAGTTGTGCTGACCCTACAACCTCTCAAAAGACCCAAAATCGTTGCAGATTTTACCAGAGAGCAAAACTTTCCTGTTCTTTTACGCTTCCTAGATAGGGGTTTTTTCAAAGAGTGGGTGGTCATTATATTATCAGGCGAGAGAGAAAATGAATTTCCATGGCTGGCCAAATACATTTCCAAGAGTTTTTCATCACGCAAGTTTACTGTAATGCAAGGAGAGGAATTTGGCAGTTGACGTGAAGTTGAGAACAGGGGGATCGAAGGGTTGTGCAGACCTAACGCGCAGCCGGTGTGTATTCCAATCCACAAGTTTTGGGTTAACGTTTGAAATAAAGAAAATGTTATCATGTGAAAGAAAAGTAAACTTACTCTCCCTTTTTCCTTCATTCCCTTCCCCACCTTAGCGCTTCAGCCCAACATTACCTTCTCTTTCCGGCCATCTGCAGCTAACTAAAGGGAGCAACCTGTCAATGTCAATGCTTTGTGACTGTGTGGCATACTTTGCGCGTGTTCATGTATCAAGTTAACTTTTCCTAACTTGACTGATTGTCTTAGCAGACAGTGGCTTGCAGACTGTTTGCACTACTCACTTATACTCAGTAGACGACTGGTCTCACTCCTAAGTACTTGAGCTGTGCAACGTCAACAAATGCTGTGTCGGAATGCTGAGGAGACGGGTGTGTGCATAAATGAAGAGCAATCATATGCACAAACAAATTAGTCACTCAAATCACTTCTTTGTAGGTTGGTGTGCAACCACACATTCGCCGTTTTGAACTGAGCACGTTTGAGTAGCGGGTGAAGCATTTGGGCTTCCAAACCTCTCTGATCACCACACTACCACTGTTTGTTTGACCCCTCTGTCTTTCGGTCATCTTTGCGCCTCCCTTGTGTCTCCCTAGGTGCTGAAATGCGCATGAGGGTGGTATTGCAAGGTCGAAATCTCCGCCCTCTTGAAGTAGACTGGGTCGAGTTGGGCATGCGGTACCTTTCACATTCTCATGAAATTTTCCAAGGAAAGGGTTGGGAGTCAGTCAAGAATTGGATAATCTCACTCAGAATCCTGGTTTCTCCATGTGCTGCAATGAAAAGCGAGGGGAAGAGGTGGTAGAAAGGGGAAGGAATTGAAGGAAGGAAGAAAGAAAGAAAAAGATTGAAGCATGAACTACTTTTACCTCGTTACGGACTAAACATCTGCATAATTTCGCATGAGAATAAGTTTAAATGACCAATTAAATGCACCCACAAATTCGTGCGGCAATAATTTTTACCCTCCGGTTGATGTATGTGGTGCAACCTGTATGTTGATCAAAATTATGCCATTCACGATATATGTTTATACAAAGCTGTTGACAGCAGGTGTTTGGACGTGTTCGACGTGCGTCTGAGAGGCACAGTGAAAAAAAAGAAAAGCGAATAAAAAGGCACAATTCAACATGCAACAGTGATGGCTGTGTACCAATGTGTGAGAGGACTGGAAGTCGCATCCAGTCAAATCGGAGGGAGGGAGGGAGGGAAGTAGAGATAGAGGAAGGGAGAGAGTGAAGGAAAGGGTGAAGGAACAAAGTTGGAATGAGGCATCAACAGATGTGTTGAGATGATGATGATGAAGAAGAATAGCCCCTTACACAACCAATAGCAACAACACCAAAACATCTCCATACTACTTGCACATTGGAACCCGCCCTCGGTTACCGAACTGCAATTCCTGCAAAGCAGAGCTCGCTTTGCGTACTGTGCATGGTGCATCAACTAACCCAATGCCTGCCTCAAATGCACCCCAATCTCCCCTTCCAGTGCTCACAGTCAACGCAGCAAGCTCAAACATTTTATTTCGGCGATTCGTTGATCACTAACACAACGGCGCAATCAAGAGTACCAACGGTACTGGTAGCAGTGCTGGTGGTGGTGGTGGTAGTAGTAGCAGTAAAAGTAGTGGTGGGAGGGATCATTTAGTACTCGTCGTGGAATGGGTATTCAGGGTGCGTCGCAAGTCTGAAACCGAAAAACGGAGGTTGTGAGACGATGCTTGTGCATAAAGCATGATTTGGCCCACGTTGCATCGTTAATCTCGGCTGCGAATGTGGGTCGTGTCAGTCCATTAGTGATGCAGCGGAATTTACACGAGTTCGAAAGTTCACATCGGACTCTCCAACCTCTGCAACAATGCTTAGATAGGTGGAGGAACACATTAAACCGCCAGCATCTCTTCCCAGACTACTTAAAAGGCACAGGAAGGAATTTAACTCATGCACTGTCCACAATGAAGCGTGGAAAGGACACGAAGGTGCATCTGACATTGCCAGAAGTTGTTGCTCTCGAGGCCTTGATTGCGTTCATCATGACACTGGAAAGGGTGCAGTGTGCCAGTGCATGCGTGACCAATGGCAAGGAGGTCGTTCATTTGTTGCGCCACACCAATACGCGAAATAACGATCCGACAAGTAGGACTGACGGCATTTACTTTGTCTGGCAGTGCTGCGTGTACGTTCGCATCGCCTTTTTTCTTAAAATAGTCACCTACCGATAGTGGGAAATGAAGACCAAATGGGCCTCTAACGGATTATTGCTTGTTTGTTGCATTTACTTTTGCGGTGGTCCTGTATTGCCTCGATGCTCCTTTGTCCTTTAGATTTTTCAAAGGCAGTGAGTTGTTACGAATACGGAACGAGAAACTTTGTTGATGCAGCCCACAAAATTTAATTGGAAGTAAAAATAATGGCGAGCATCCAATTGGGAAGCAAAATTTTGGCGCGGTGCCGGGGTGAAATGAGTGGTAGGAATTGCCTGACAATAGGTATGAGGGGAGGGTAAATGGGTGGCCATTAATGGGTGGTTATAGGCTCTTGTCCACACGTTGGTCGTCCAAATTCCTCCATGAGACAGGCAACTTCTTCCACCTTCGCTGTCTTGGTTTTTGAGCGCATTGTAGTTACTTAAACCTTTCTGTTGACTAGTCTAATTTGCACCATCCGGTTAGTGTAACACCAAATGGCCGCCTTAAAAGTTTATCTTTTCAAATGCATAGGCAGATCGTGTTTTTGATTTGGTCTGAAACAAGGTCCTCACATTTGGTTTGCTTAGAGCTCACAATCACTGTTCCTAAAACAAAGCCGCCTCTAGCATATGTTTTTTTGTAAAACAAAATTTTGCGCATGAACGACGCGCCCACCCGCACTCTCCAGTTGCACCAACTAACCAGACGCAACATTATCCCCATCTGGTATTTGCAAATGTGGTTGCGTCCCGCTTAACTAACAAACTGGTGCACAAGTTGAAGCGTTGTGTCGTATCCCTAAGCTTGGATAGTGGAGTAGACGCAGTAAACAAGTCGACTAATCGTAACTCTTAACAGTCAAATTTATTCATAAAGTGCTTTCCAATAGGGACTTAAGGGATTGTTTACTCAAATATGGGCAGAGGAATCGAAAATGAAGCCAAAACACTCATCAGTTCTACCTAATACCAAATCTTTGCTTCCACAAAAGTGCCTCATTTGAGATCTACGCGCAATCAACTAAATTGCCCTAACACAAGACTAGATTAACCCATATCACTGCACCACACTGACATTTCCAGAAGCAGGAAAGAGAACACATTCTGTCATTCTATTGACTATTTGAAGGTTATCAAGACAATGAAAGGTAAGAAGAGGAGCTAGCAAGCATTGACACCATCAGTGACTGCAGTATGAGAGATGATAGCAATACAATCAGTGCTCATCGTGGAATGGGTATTCCGGATGCTTTTCAAAACTGAAATGGACAAAATAGACAAAACATCACGCTACCATCCACAAGTTAAAATGATGTCAAACCAAATGTGACTACATTTGTGAAATAGTTTTGAACCGTGTTTTGGTGGATATAAGGCATTCATTAGGAACTACAGGTACAAATAGGCAAAACTTACGCTGGGATTGCGAAAAGGCGCTTATTCAACCCAGCTTTGTTAAGTTTGTCCATTTCCGCATCAGTTAGCACGAAATCAAACACCTTCGTGAAAAGCAGACAAAAATCATTAAAAATGCAAGTGATGGGGATAGATCGACCAAATAGTTTGACAAAAAAAATTATCCACTTCAGCCTTACATCAAAATTCGATTTGATACGCTCCGGATGGACACTTTTGGTGAGAACAATGAGACCCCTTTGAAGCCCGTGGCGCAAAAGCACCTGTCCAGGTGTCTTATTGTGTTTTCGTGCAATTTCAACAACGTCCTCATACTCCAAAATAGATTTTTCTTTACTTCTGTAAGATATAGTTGACAGCTCGAACAAACTTCCAATTTGAGGCCAGAGTGACTGCATCGATAAACACGAACTTACTTCATAAATCCAGGAGAACCAAAAGGTGCGTAGTCCTCAACGTGAATATTCTTAGAATGGCAAAATTCAATCAGTTTCGTGTTAAGCCAGTTTATATTTACTTCAACCTGATTCACGGCTGGCGGAATTGAGCATACTCCCAGAATGCGATCCAGTTGACCTATACTAAAGTTTGAGACACCAATCGATTTGACAAGTCCAACCGAAACCAACTCCTCCATAGCCTAAAACTGCATTCGAATTTGCAATACGAATTTACCTTCCATGTATCCTCAATTTTGTGATATTCATACACAATGCAGTTTGGATCATGGATATCAAAATTATAACCCTCCTTGTGCTGGAAAGAAACAGGCCAATGGATCAAGTAAAGATCCAAATACTCCACACCTAGATCTTTGATTGAGCGTTCACACGTCTTTCGAACATCCGCAGGAGCATGTTTGTCACACCAAAGCTACATTCAAAGTTTGCCAAACCCACACATTTTGAATCGGTACCTTTGAGGTAACAAAGATGTCTCCTCTCTTAAGGCTGTGCTTCTTCATGGATGCTGCTATTGCTGCACCAACTTCTGCTTCATTTCCGTAGAACATAGCACAGTCAATGTGGCGAAACCCAGCATCCATGGCCACCTCAACACTTCGCGTCACAACCTCTTTGGGTGACTACAACCAGCAATCAACTTTAAGATCTGAACTTCATTACATCAAACGTCCCAAAGGCAAGTTGGGGGATCTTGTAACCGCTATTTAGTGTAATACTTGGAACCGAGGCCATCTAATCAGACAAAGGTCACCACAACCCAAGCTATTCACGCTTGCAAACACGATCAGGTCGTCGTTTAAATTCCTCCTAAACATATAAACAAACGTAATAATTTATCCCAAGATTTTTCCTAAGTTTAACTAAAATGTCAAGAATTATTAATAGTACTGTTTTGTTGCCCAAAAATCTTCCCTAGTGAGCACTCTTCATCTCCAAATCGCACCCAATTTTTCTCGCTTATTAAAATGTCAATATTATATGCCGTGCCTCTGTCAACAGTTTGGTGTTAGCTCCTCCCATCGTAAAGTTCGTACCCCGACTTTATCTTAAGCAAAATGTCAATACAAGACTGCACCAATTCCACCGATTTGTTTAAGCTGCCCTTATATGGAAGGGGCAGTTGGTCGATTGGAGGTGATGAAAACAAGCTGGGACAGGCCATGCCACCTGGACCCTAATGCTGCATCAGAGACTTCACTTTTATACACGGCCCTTGAACTCACCTCCGTATACCTCACACTGCAATAGCATCTAGAAAATCATTTAGATTTGTGTGTAGAATACTGCTTTACACCTTCTCTACACACTTCCTTTCCTTTGACGAATAACAGACCAATTTCTCCACAACTACCCTCCTAATCTTCTAAACACTTCAATTGCAACGACGAAGGCCAAGGTCTTTCCTTTTGTTGTCCCGCCTTGGAAGTTGAGCACCTTACACAACGGCATAGCCAATGAGTTTCATGGGTGGAACTCAGCGATTTCCATTAAGTAGGCGACTCCCTTCACATATCAGCGCATCCAAATACCATCACAAATTGGTGAGCTTGTAAGCAAAACATTTGGTCTTTATGAGGGGATAAAGTGAATTGGGTGATTTGCACCACAAAATGCACGTGGTTGGTGGTAGGATGGCCGTAGATGCGTTTATGGGTTTGCAATGCGTTCTGGCCGCCCAAATCCATTCGGGATGAAGGTGGATCTCCTTATCTTCGTTCTCTTAGTGTTTACCTGCTCAACATGAAGGCAACTGTAATGAATTCCACTTTTTCAGCCCACTCGCTGAGGACAAATCAATCACATCCGTTTTACTAAGCAAATTGATGACTTGTGGAATTGTTACTGATGTTAGGTGCATTCGTTTGACCTTTCTTCAGTTTTCTCCACTATCATGCATGAATCTACACATCTGCAAGTGACAACCATATGGAATCAAAAATGTTTATTCACTGTCCCGAGCCAGCTGATTACACCTATTGCAGTCCTTTCTCTCCATTCACTTCCACCTTCTTCGAATGATACTTGTGGCTCCGCCCCCAGCGCTGCGTAGTCGTTGACCTTAAATGCTGGGCGATGCTTTGGATGTGTGATTCTCAATGTTGCACTGGCATCCGCCCAGCCATCAACCGCGCTCAAATATTTACCTTTTGCAGTTCTACGTAAACAAATGCCCAATTGGCGCATTTTTATGTCTGACAGGTTTCTATCACAGTTCCTCACAGCAGAGAAGAACCTCTTATGCACTGCGATCAGACTTTTGTGCGGTTTCACGGCTACCATAAACGAACTCAACGTAAAATAAAAAACGGGCAAGATTGGACTCATTTGAACGAGATTTGTTTAACCTTTTTTACTACCTTTTTAAGGTATGTGTCAATCAGGCGACCTGACTGGGATGCATTCTGGGTAGACGTTTTGACGAGGACAATCACGTCTCATATGAATTCGTAGTGCGGCAGTGCCCGTGCTCCTTCTTCTTTGTATTTGTGTGAAAGTTCGAAAACGATTTTCTCCTCCATCGAGAGCTTCGCTGTGCTAACACCATATCACAGAAAATCCTTCCCCCTTCAGTCAATGACCACGTCTCGGTCTCGAAAGCTAACAAAGTTTATGTCTACTGGGACACTTGTTTATGCGAATCCGTGCATTTTAAGTGTTGTTGCGCATACTACCACCCTGAAAAGATGCATAGATTTCAAAGTGAATTAATTAACCAACGGTCCATGAAACACAATTTTGTGGGTGGCATCGGCAAAATGGGTAATAAGTAATAAGTTTTTTTGTAATCGAAACCTGGCTTAGTAACTAAGTGCAGCCAAGGTTGCAGATAATGTGTTGCATCGAGTAGATAATTCCAACTTCTAATGCAACGTTTCCAACCAATTCTATTGAAGTTCAGACAATTTCAATTTCCGAAGCTATGCGTTCACGGAAGTAGGTCAGTTGAATTCTTTGGCGTGTTTTGATGAATGACTAGAAAACCCAAACGCTCAGCCGTAGTCTTGTCAACGTCGAAACTTGTACGTACGAAGAGGTAACACATCTCCAGTTGACTGATTAGGACAAAAGCGAAGACCTTTAGTTGCCACCACTCAGACAAGGACTATTCAAGTGCTGTCCCAGCTCTACCCAATGTGTCGGCCTGACAGTCAGCACCAACTACCACGCCAGCGTTCATTCGCCTCAGCATTGGAGCTGAACAACAAAAATACGGAGAACCGAGACCAGATCTGTGAAAAGGGAGTGTTCATCCACACCCAAGTCTACAGGCTTCACCCTTTTCCCCTTTTCATACCTCACTATGTCGCTATCCTGCCCGCCACCTTAGGCTTCAGTTGGATCGTCCTTATGCTCTGTGCAGGTGAGTTAGGCTACTTCCGCGGGGCGAAATTGTTGTTGACTTCGCTCACAAACCAGGATACCACCAAACTCAGTGTCGACCAGTCATTCTGACACAATAAAAATCTGGATTTACTTGATAGATGATGATAATGAGGCGAGAACGTGTCTAAGCCAGTGTTCCCTTAATCTAAAACTACTACCTCCCACACTTAAAAGTTCCTGTTCTAGAGGTAGCACAGCTTCCTCTATTTTGGTCCTCCCACTCATCAATAAACAGCTCAATAAAAGGTAAGAAATTCAACAAGTTAAAAATACCGTCATCTGGCATGCAGAGCATCGCCAAAACTCGCCAATGACTTTCCTTCCTATTCATCTTCCCAATAAAGCTTCATTTGAGATCCACACAATCTACCAACTGGTTCCAAAATAAGGGCTTCCCACTGCATAGTCCATCCGAGTCCCTTTAAAATCACGCCATCTGCAGAACTACTGTTCATTTATTGATGACTAGGAAGGCAGAAGAAAGGCGGCAAACACTAACAAAATCACGAACGTCAGTGCGAGAGAAGGCAGCAATATGGAAACTAGTATTCATCATGGAATGGATATTCTGGATGTTTTACAACTCTGGAAGAGAAAAAGACATAGAGATGGAAATACGACCACAGATCAACCCAAAGCGTGAATGCACAACGAAACCGAGTTACCAGAGCGTAATGATAGCGTCAACAAAACATCGTACAAATCAGGATAGACATGACTCACCCAGGCCATTGAATAAGGCGCCCCTCTGAAGCAGTCTTGTTAAGCTTCGCCATTTCCATGTCAGTTAGCTCAAAGTCGAACACCTGAAAATCAGAAGCGGACGCCATGATATGTATATGTAAACTTGCAGTAAAATCACCTTTCCAGACTTTGCTTACCCGTAACTTACATTAAAATCAGACTTGATGAACTCTGAATTGACACATCCCACAAGGACAATAACGCCCCTTTGGAGTCCATGGCGTAGTAGCACTTGCGCAGGCGTCCTGTTGTGTTTGTGCGCAATTTCGACAACATTCTCATCCTCCATCAGAGACTTTGTCTTACCTCTACAGGAAGGATAAACAGACAAATAAACCACCAGAGCCGACATACGTGAGCCTATGAAGGTAAGCAGGAGAGCCGAGGGGTGCATAACCCTCAATCTGAATATTCTTGGAGTGACAAAATTCCATCAGCTTAGTGTTTGGGAAGTGAATATTTACTTCAACTTGATTGACTGCAGGCGGAATCGTACATATCGACAGTACGCGTTCGATTTGCCTTTTGTTAAAGTTAGATACACCAATTGACTTGACGAGTCCAGCTGACACCAATCCCTCCATGGCCTAGGACGTAAGCCTATTATTACTTCCAAAACGCCACCTTCCAAGTATCTTCGATCTTATGATTTTCAAAAGTAAAAGTATTTGGATCGTGAATATCAAATGGAACACCTTCCTTGTATTTGATGGCCCCAGGAAAGTGTATCAAATAAAGATCCAAATATTGAAGGCCAAGACTTTTAACCGAGACCTCACAAGCTTTGTAGACTTCGTCAGGTGCGTGACTGTTACACCAAAGCTACTCACGTGAAATAGCATATTTCAATTATGTCGGAGTACCTTTGAAGTGATGAAAATTTCTTCACGTTTTAAGTTATATTTCTTTAATGATGTCTTAATTGCTTCACCGACTTCCTTCTCATTGCCGTAGCTCATAGCACAATCGATGTGGCGATACCCGGTACTAAGAGCCACGTCGACCGCACCCGCAACGATATCTGGGGCAGCCTACAATGGAAGTGTAATGAACGAAGTTCATCCTTTTACTTCAAAGGTTCCAAAGCCAAGCCGAGGAATTTTATAACCGCTGTTTAGAATCGCATAATCATTCACACTCATCCTCCAAGCTGTGGAAAATGCAACGAAACCAGATAGCACACCTTTATGCAAGCAACTAGGTCAAAGAGCACACAGAACCTGTTCACATAAACAAAAAGTTTACCGTTGTAACCTTGCAGCTTTAGATAACAGCTTTAGCTTTAAAATTTTAAACTAATTAGAAAAGGTCATATGTTTCGTAAAAATTTTAAATATCTCGAATTTTGGTTTCAAAACATCGAGCAGGAAAGTTAGTGGCAGCCATTTGATTAGCATTAAGCCGGCGCACCAGCCTAGGGACAGTATATTACCTATTTGACGACAAAAGGCAGAGGGCTTGGATGGTTACTTGCATACACAAAAAAAGAGTAAAGGTGGGGCACTCGCGTGACATGAAAACTAGCTTACACGCCAGAAGCAAGATTGACGTTAAAGTGACTGTCACTCGTGGAGAGAAGACGGTGCCCCAAAGCAATGCTTCCGAATCAAAAGTTTTGTGTCAGATGCTCAACTTTAGTATTTTTATACTCAATGGCTCAGGGAGCTAGATGTAGAATAAGGGAGGCTTGCATTACAATTCCATCGTAAAAGTAACTATGTCAGACGGTAAAACAAAAGAGAATGACCGTATCAGCGTGGCCCTTAAGAGTCCTCTTCAGCTTCTCTAGAAGGCGGTCGGAAATGAAGTCCCGCTTCTCACCTACAAGGGAAGCCATATGTGCCAGAATATTATTGTCAATTCAGGGGTTCATTACACTACTTATTCTTTTACAAATACCAAAAACAACCACAGCTGTTCGTCCTGTAAATGCAACAAAATTGTGCTCAGAACTCTCCTTCAGCTCCCGCTACTCACCTACCACACCACCATTTTACTGCTTCCTCGACGCTTACATTGTGTACGACTAGCACAGTGGATATTCAAGCTTCCACTCACTTCCCCTACCGCCTTCATTACGAGTGACTCTGTTCCCCACATCGAGATAGTGTTCGCAGCACACCTGCCTTCTCCTTTCTCCCGCCTAAACTTCGGACCTTGCACTTCAGTAGGACTAGTTTTCAACCAAAGCGTCACGCATACGCGCGTTACGAGTTGGATTACTATGAGGAAGGCACCAGCATGACCAAACACAGACACCCACTTACTTGTAAGCAATCCTTCACACACACATCCTACATAGTACCTCCGACTCCTTCAACGCCATTACTTCGACTTCTGTCAGCAAACCTCTCCCGCCAGTCTGCAGACATCCACGTAGGTAAAAGCCACACCGCATCAGAACCTCCCCTTCCCTCACTTCGATTTGTCTCACCTCATTACTCCAACTCTCCCAATTCCACTGGCATCCAACTCTCACTTCGATCCCACCTCTGACAAACACCTCTATGCATGCTCACACTCACCCACTTTGTGTTGCATCCATGACTGGTGACAAAACGCGGTCCCACAATCCTCATCCTCCTCCTCCTCACAACTATGAGGTAGTGCTCCAGAACACCGCCTCTCTATCCGCAGCACTGCGCACATCTTCCACCTCCGTCAGTCACCGTACGAACACCTCAAATCGCCAAAACACCTCAACTCCCACCACTTCCAATACCACCCACATCACACTGTCCCACCTTCGAGAGGCCCTTGACTACCCAGGCGACTGAGACTCAGAGAACTACAGCACCACCACCACCGCGTGACGCAACACACTCACACTTTCTGTGGTCCACTCGATCAGGGCATTGGAAACTCGAACACACACGCCCCAGAGGTACAGCCAACTTCACCAACCCAAAATGGATCTCACTGTAACCTGTCGTTCTTAGCATGAGGTGATGAAACAAGCTGGGACAGACCATGCCGCCTGGGATTCAGTGCAGTATTTCAGCTTTCAACACTCCTGTAGGAAATGCCTGCTCGATAATATTTGTGATAGAGGTCGTTGTGGGCGACTGCTTACAGTTTAAAAATCCTCGAACCACACCTTTGTTAGGCCCTATTCGCACAAGAGACAAAGCAGTTACAAGTCTTCGCAGCTGGTACGCAAATATTGATGGTTTATTAGAAAAGATTGGGGAAAAAAAATTACACACACGCACAAGCATGATCGCATGGACTATATTCGCATGTCTCCACAGCTGCTTTCGTACGGTGTCATATGCGTAGAGGAAAATGCAACCCTTAGCCTACAGGTGAACGAAAGAACCAAATTAAAACCCTTAACATAAAACCATAGCACATTAATCGGTAAGATGTCGATAGTAGCTTACGTCTGTAACCGCTAGACGGAGGTGGTGGACCGCGTCTCGCGTACCCGCGGTCATAGTATGCACGATCATCATAAACACCGTATGGTGGCGGGGGTGGCGGAGCTGGTCCACCTCCCGAATAGGGACCATCGTAGCCATAGGGCGGCGGAGGTGGCGGTGGAGGTCCCATGTACCGGTCATAGGCGGGCATTGAGTCCGCATCGAAGTTATTTGCATCATAGTCGCTGCGGTGACCACGAGGAGGTGCCGACTACAATTTCAAAAGCCTATGATACAAGCCAAATCGTACCTCCAATGTCTCCATGATGTCTTCTACGCATGCGAAGACATTTTGCGGTTCACCGATCAGCTGGAGTACACGATCCGTTGAACGAGGAGCAAACTCCTGGTATATCTTAATTATTTGCATTCGATGCTTTTCGCGTAGCTCTTTTATCTTGTCTCCACTCTTACCAATCACTGATCCAACTTGACTATGATGAATAAGAATGCGGAGATCCAGAAGCTTGGCAGGATCGAGATCATTTCCTTCGTCGTCTTTTCGCCCTTCCAGTAAACGCTGATCAGCATTCTTTGCAGACAAAACATCCTGATAGAAAAGTTCAGCCATAAATACGCGATCAAGCTCACCATCAGGACATCGGTTAACTCCCTAAGGCAGCCGCATATGTTTGGTCTATCACCCTCCATATTGAAAACCCTGAAAAAAAGAATATAGCACTTAGCAGACAAAAGTGGTCATAAGGAAACTTAGTTAGTCACACTGTACCGTTCTGGGCCCCTGCTATCAGGAATGTGAAGACGAACAGAATACTGCAGTGAGAATACACGCGCGCGGACACACACAATATAGATGTTAGCAAGTGAATACCACAGGTGAATACCATGAGAACACGGGTGGCATGGACATTTTGAGTGACAAACATGGCGTGACATGAGACGGAGATGAGCCGTGGGATTCGAAATCAGTGGATAATCATCAACGGTGACAGTTGGACACGTTCGACAATTGGTGACAGGTGAGTTCACGTTCATAAAATGGATAAAAATAAAATAACCCTTTAGATCGAGGCACGGCGTGACGTGTAGAAAACAAAAAGAGATAATGAGTGTGGTACAATACCTGAGCCCGAAGATCTTTAATAGTC
The DNA here is from genome assembly GCA_900622495.1 of Hydatigera taeniaeformis. Lineage (NCBI taxonomy): Eukaryota > Metazoa > Platyhelminthes > Cestoda > Cyclophyllidea > Taeniidae > Hydatigera > Hydatigera taeniaeformis. Next base: position 13,832 of record UYWX01000220.1, read on the forward strand.
TCGCCGCCCTTGCCTATTATGGGCCCGGCCGCTCGACTTGGTATGAGAACGCGGAGCAGCTTGCTTGGATCGTCACTGCGACGGTATTTGCTGGGTGGTCCGTCGTCGGCGAAGCCATTTCCGCGCTTCATCCTGGAAGACAACAGTAAGCGAAAACGAAGATGACTCCACCACAGTCAAACACCAACTAGAACTATCACGGACTGAAAAATTGGGCCGTCTAGAGAAATTCAACCATTTAATTAATAACCGGGTTACTGTAATTCTTATGTAACAACTGTTTATGTATTTCTGCCTTAAAAATTGCTCACTTGGTTGTGAATTTCAGATAGAAACAACAATAATCGCAATTATGTCACAGTAAGTGAGGTAAACTATAGAGCGTAGGACTTAAAAGGTTCCGTTCTAAGGTGTTGCTGGAACCATTGGTTTACCTGTTGTTTGTGTTAGCGTAAGCAAAGGTTGCTCTAAGTGAAGGCAAGACGCTGTTTATTTTGTTTGCTGGAATCTTTTGTAAAAACTACATAAGTTGATTGGTCTTCCAACAGGACAAATTGGTTCGTGAGTATTTGCTGCCCCTTAAAGTCGTGGCATTGGATTTTGGGCTTCAACTTTTACGCGTCGCTTTCACCAAAGTTAGTATGTATTTCTACTACGTATTCTGGCTTAAAGAATTTTATTTCAGCTTTTGCTAAATACAATTCTCTATTAAATGAGTTTAGTGTTACTTCCGAATTTAGGTAATTTTTCTCCAATTGTTGTAATTTTTCCCGTTTGTTAGACCTGGTGTTGTGTATATTTCGCCTATGATATGCAGTATAGCCTTCAGTATTCCTTATGCGTCGCCAGTTGTTGCTCCGCTTCCGTCGTTAGAAGCTCTCATTTGTAGGTAATTCCTCTGCTATGTCACGTGTTTTTTCGGGTGTTTTTTGGTCCAAAAATGTAATGGGAATTTTATGCTAGCTTGGCCTTATTGGTTCCCTTATTTGGCATGTTGCTAGCGGTGAGTTCAGATGAACTTTCTCGACGAAATTGGTGTTTAATCATATGTAATACGATGGATATCCCTTTAACCCAGTTTTTGCGTCATTGAATTTTTGATATACAAGCTTTGTTGAGCTGTCATTACGTGTTTGCACTTCGTTTCTAGTCTCCTTTATACAGTATCGTTTCAAGGCCCATCTTTTCTCTACAACTCCTCTCTAGTCATCAATTTTACAAGACGTTCATTGTTATTTTAGCTCCTACTTTTCGCCGGATTCTCTTATTCAACATTATTCGGTGCAAATAATCATACCTTCAAATTGGATTTTGCTGGGCATATTTGTCGTAAGAGTTAATTTGACTTTCGAAATCCCTGTTGTCCAGTTCATTTCCATGGAGAGCAGTGATTCGGCCATCCTCATTTCACCTTCCCAGCGACTCAGCAGCACAGACATCTACGATTGCAGTTATAAGAAACACATCCCCACATCTTACTGCCCTGCCAGAAATTTCGAGAAAAATGAGGCCACCTTGATAGCAGAGGGAGCTGCTCAGTCCACCCGCCTTTTCCGTAACAACATGAGGATGTTACATAGGAGGAATATGCATACTAACAAAGTCCCTCTCACCACCGCAGTCACAACCGTCGCCTCCGGAGTAATGAAGTCTGAGACTCCAAGGTTCGCACTAATGAAAGTGTATGAAGAAGAAGAAGAAGCAGCAGAGGACGATCTAGGGACGGTAAAAAAAGAAGGCGGGGTTGTAGGGTTGATGGAGTCTCCATCCGCGAATAACCGAATGTCTCGTGAGGCCTTTCTCCAGGTAAATCCTTTCAAAAGTGACTTCTTGCTACCGTTTTACACAGGCTCAAGTAAAAAATGTATGTCTAATCTTTGTAGTGTATTGATTACTGATGCTGCCCCAAATCAATTCAGAATTTGAGGTCTTAGTATTTTGCTCCAAATAAAGGGCTAAGAACTGAAGTCATGGATGGGTTTTCGTAGGAATAGAGAGCTGAATGTACAATGGAAATAGGGTTTAATCTTTATTCGCGGTGTTGTTAATCTGTTTTGAACCTTTTATGCAGGCGATCATTTATTTATCAGGCAGTGCGGCAATGTCTAATGTTATCAGTCTGGCAGCCAAAATCGAGTAACCTTGGGTTTACCCGGAGCCAAAATTCACTTAATTCCTTATCGAACATTACTTTTATTCCCCAGAGATAGTACTTCGGTTGGCTTTTTGAATTATTCATTTCATAGAATTTCTGTGAGCTTTCAGCGTCTACCTCATTGTCTTATGTAGACGTTTTCTGATGTTAATTTATTTAGGCAGTTGCCCCCTGTGTTATCTTAGTACCTCTCTCCATGTATTTAGGCTATTCACATGGGCATTTATTGAGTTTGGGTAGTTGTTTAAACCTGACTATTAGTCGATTTTCGTTTGTACGCTTCATAGTTATTAGGCATTGAGTTCAATTTTAATCCAGTTATTAGTGTGTTGGTACTTTCATTGCCGACATATGGAGTGCAGAGAGGCCACCAACATTCATTGGATCTTGATGCAACGAATGTGTTTTGACACAATTCGGCGCACCGTTGTCATAGCCTCCCAATAAGCTTGTCATTTATGTGCAATGTCGCAGGTTTGGGCAATCCGGCGCTTTAGTTGAAGCATTAGATCTAAATCTAATAGCTTTCTAATTCACTGGTCTAACATTCCTTGAGGTATTCCTTGTCCTTTGATCCATCCTCTTGTCATTTTCGCTCTTAAAATGGTACAGATAGGGTCGAAAGTGATTGGTTGGCAATTCAGAAAAAAGAACTATGAAGCACCTCTCCGGTGTTCTATAATAGATTCACTGCTCAAAGGAATCAGAATTGCTGAAATAGTTTTGAATTGGAATCGCTTATATGCACTTTGACAAGGCGGATATTGATCGAAGTTTTGTTTCGGTTTTTTCGGTGGTGCCTTGTTATTAATACTTGTTCCAGATGTTGGACCGTCTTACATGGCCGATCTATTTACTTGTTAAACGCCTCTTGCCTCCAGTTGGCTTTCATATCCGCACAAAACATCTACCACCCTGACTGCTCTTAAAAGTTATGTGACTTTTTTGCTTGTCATCTTTGGGCGAATTGGAGTACTTGGTTGTTATTGCTATAATCAACCACAGTCATTTACCACGTGTAGCATTCTTCAAGGCATCCTAGCTTTTGTATCTTTGATCTTTATTCGTACCGCAACTGCTTTTGGAGATTTAATGAGCAGGCTCAACGTTTCACTGATTCCAAATTCCTCTGCTATTGTGTTTAAACTATAAGTAATTTTAGTCCACGCCTAGCCTTGCAAAATTGGATGTAAAACAGGTTAGATTGTACGCGTTCAAGAGAGTTACTTCCTTGTTTTAATTGTTGAGGTCGTGTAATGTACTAAGTGACCCGAAAATCTGCTCGTTTGGCTTTCTTTGTAACCTGATGAACTGAAAATGTGATGCGCAGGAACTTGTAAAAAGGGCACAATTGTTTACCTGTTTGCCGACGCGGTCTTGTTGCATGATACCGCGGAGTATTGGTTGAACCTGACATTTGGAATGGGTATGTTTGTGGAAGTTATCACCCAAATGGTGTCAATAATCTTGGGTCGGTTCTTCACTCTTGCCAATGAGAAATACGAGCAACACAAGGGGATTTGCTTATTCGTGATTAACTTGCGAAGTTTTTGCCACTGTAATCTTTAACGCCCACACCAAATGGAGAATTCACGGAATCGAAGCGACAGATGGCAGGTAGTAGATCCAAAAGAGACTCAATTTTATGCGCTAAGAAAACCCAAAAGAGCATTTATTCTCCTTCCCAATGATGGCCTAATGATCAGACTCGTCGCTTATGATCTTAAACGAATGCGCACTTGTGAAGAATCTACGACTTTATTCACGCGAATCTAAGCTTTCTTTGTATGTACATTCTTACAAGAAATCGTTCAGTTGTTTAAGAATATACAATCGCAAGCTAAGTCCATCTATGCGATGTCATGCACTTCAAAACTGAGTAGGAAAATTTTACATAGTCATAGTTAACCAATTAACCATCTAAGGATTTGCATTTTAGGACGGGAAGTTATCGTTTCATTCCCCGCATTTTTTTGCTCTGGAATCGATAACTGCAATTTTGGCATTCGAATCTTTTATTGTAAAGTTAGGAACTGGAGGGCAATGAAAGTGGAAACAGACACAGACGCAGGGGAGGTAGATTCACACTTGCACTTACACTGGTGGAGATGTGAATTTTGCATCTTGAAACAGAACTGGACAACCAGATTAAAAGCTAAACATTCTTCTCACTTTCGAAGTGTTCACATTCTCGCGATACCGCACGAAGGAGCTGGAAGTCCGCCTGAAGGCTAATAAGTACTGCAGCGTTTCAAGACATCATTTAAAAAAAAAAAAACGTTTGCGACTTGCTCACGGCAACCGATGCTGGTATGAATGTGAGCTTAGTTGCGTATTTCTCCTCTATTTGCGCAGCTCTGCTATAACTTTTAGAACACCTACTGTGACACAGCCTTACTATTCAGTCAGTCAAGTTACCATGATTGCAGAGATTTGAGTCATTCCTGAAGATAAGGAAAATCATTTAGACATGTTTCTCCTCGAAGGCTGAAGAATCTGTGCTGTTGAATATGCAGCGTTGGCAAATTTTACTCCATTGTAATGATTCTGGAATCGAACGAAATGATACTTTCGAAACGTATTAGAAGCCTAGCCGGTCTCTGGTACCTTCCTTATAATTTTAGCAATCAAAGGAGCAACTAGCTCTACCGGAAACTCTCTTATCTCAAGCATCCACTACTCATACCTTGTCTGAACTCAAAGTCGCTCTCTCCACCGCTCTCGCTCGAAACGCACGTCTTCTGGAGCAGCGTCGCACACAAACCGCTCAATACCTACAGCTTCAGCGCCAGGCCGATGCGCTTAGCGCAGAGCTGGATGCTTCTGTTGATAATCTCCGCCATCACCGAACTCGTTGGGAGGCAGAGAAGCTCAGATCCTTGCAAGAGGCTCGGGAGCTTCGCCAACAACTAGCAGAAGCCCTTGCAGCTCTTCAAACCGCTTCACAACGCTCCCCCAACTGTCCCGCTCCTATTACTCAAGGTAACTTTCTTTTTTGATAATTTTAATGCTTGAAATTACCGCACGACACTATTCATTATTGCCACAGACAAGGGAGAGCCGAGTGAAGGTTGTACTCTATGCGAGCAGCGAAATTTAGAGGTGTCAGCGCTACGAATCGCGGTGGAGCGGCTGGAGGGTGAAATGGCACGCCAGCGGCGCGGAGCAGAACAGGAGGCGGCCCAGTGGGCGGTGCAGTTAGCAGACGCAGCAGCAGAGAATCGGTCGCTTCGGCTTCAGCTCTCTCGCTCCGGTAACACCGTCTTTTCTAGTTCTGCCTCCTCTGTCCGTGAAAGCGAGATAGAAGACAGTTGTATCAACTGTCGGCGGTTGCAGCAGTTGGTTGATGTGTTGCAGGCAAAGCGAGGTGTCGGTGAAAAAAATCCTCAACTCGACGTTATTCCCGCTTCTTGTGAAAGATGTGTTGAAGCATGTGAGGCTGCAACACAAACCGAATGCGTTGGCGGTGAGTCTGTTGTTTTCCCATTCCATCGCTTCGGTTACTCAAACACGTTTTTTGTAGATTTCCTCTTCCTTTTCAGGAAGTTCTCCAGAACATATGGTAGAAGACGCAAGTCTCTTCGATCTCCTTGAGTCGGGCGGTCAAATCAACGATTTTCCCGGCACCTATTTCGAAAAACAATTGGGCGAGACGGTGGAACTTCAGCAAGGGTGTAACTCACCTTCACCCACTTCTGCTCCTTCTACAGACCGTTCAGTTGACGTCTCTCGCCTTTTAGAGCGTCTGCGTCTATTAGAAGCCGAAGTTGATTCCTCCGCAGATCAGTTGAGAGCGAGTAATGACGAATTTCTCCAACTAAGGGAGCGTCTGACTACTGCTACTGTGGAGAAGGCCCATCTCAAAGCCACTCTTGATGGATTAGATGACCAGGTGATTCAATTGGAGGCTGCATTGTTTGAGAGGACGAAGGAGCTACGAAAATGTCAGGCTGAGCTTTCTCACTACCAGAAGCCTCAGCCTTGTGTACTCAAACTGCAAGGGTAAGTCATTTCCTACCGTCGTCCTTTCTCTCCTTCTTGCCTACTAGATTCACTTCAGCTATCATTTTTCTAACTTCTAGCGACCTCGGAAGGTTAACAACAAGTCCTCCACGAACTGTGCTGCGTCAGACTTCATTCCAGTGCAGGAAAGCTGTGCTGCCTTACGTAACCGGGGCTGCGAATTTCTTCAACAGACGGCTAGTCACGAAGTTTAGTGAGTGTCTAAATGTGTTCAATATTGTGGTCCTTCCTCGAACTTCACATCCGCTGACGAAAATCGCATTCATCCCTTAATTGACACTTAAGCATCCGTTCTAGATCATGGTTGAGGTTGATAATGTTTCTTTCATGTCACAACCAGTGCTTTGGTTTGTGCTTTTGCTCTACACGCCTGTTCAGTAATCATTGTGCGACAGAAGGTTCTGCTTGCTGATTTCATTGTCAGCAATCTAAAGTGAAAAAACGCGTAATTTTCCGATTCACCTAGCGGTGTCACTTATGGAGACCTCGAGTGTGATTGATTCATACCTTCACCGGTTTTCAGCGTACAGATGAATGGATAACTCCCGTCCTTTTAGAAGTATCTCAGTAGCCTTAGCATTTACCTCATTTTTACGTCTGTTTCCTAGGTCGCATGTGGAGCGCGGTGAATGTGCGCGTTGTCAAAGTAATTGACTATCGGTTAGTAGGATCGCGGGGCCCTCGTGTGATGCTCTTCCTTGTTCTTCTCATTTATCTTGCTTTCCTCCACCTCCTCCTCGTCAATTGCCTTCTTCGGTGAAACAGACGATGGTAAAGCACACACAAGTTTGCGGTTATGGTGGTCTTTCATATGTACACATTCACCAAAACATTTTATTTGTACAAACTGAGTTCCTCTTCATACCCATTGTTATTATTATTCTGTTTAGGGCAAATTGATAAACTCCTGTTCTTATTTTTCGGTTGCTACAAGTGTACGGATACGTGCAAATGTGGATGCGTTATTATACATCCCTTGACTTGTGTAAACCTCCCCATTCGGTTAAGCTCTTGGGATGATGAGGGAAACGTTTGCGAACGCAGGTCATGATCGACTTTTACTCTTCTCAAGGGTTCACCTGGAGGCGAAGGGAGTGCACCAGCGAGGTGGCTGCTTTTATCAAAGGTGAGGTGGAGAGGTTCGAGGCTGCCGACTCGTCATTTGAGCATCTTCGCAAAATCATTCTCATCATGTACTTGTGAGGACTAGTTCACTTAGGCTACAATCCGAGCATTCATACGTAGAACGGCTGTTGTAAACACAGCAAAGGAGGTGCCGCAATGCCAAAGCTATTAACTGGGAGGAGGGTGAGGGAAGAGCGACTGCATAGGAAAGGCTGACAGCAATCGCGTGTGACTAACTACTGTAATCGCCTCCAATCTAGTACAAACATAAGGCAGAGGCAACTCACCAGAGAGCACTAGCTTTATGCACTTCCAATCCTTTGAGACAATTGCTGTCCCGTTTTGCAAACTATTTTTTATGGTCAGGCTAAACACGAAGTTGGATTTGACTAACAATTGTCCCTACAGGAAACAGAGCCTCTGAGCAGGTCAGCTTTGGTCATATTTGCTTTCAATCAACGCTGTCTAGCAGTCAATAGAGGGCAATTATAATCATACGAATTCTGAGGGTGGTTTCACAGTACAGGGTTTCCTTGCTGGTGCGTCGTGACTGTTCCTTTTAAAGTTATAGAGGAGACTACTCTATCACCGGTCGCAATGATTGTGTGTGAAACACCTGTGCCTTTTAAAATCGATCTACCCCCATGAAACACATTAGATTTCTCCTTTTAAAGAACAAGATTTTTGTCCCAACTCAGGCCTGGATGGCCGTTCCTAAGAGCCAGACACTCGCTTACACAATTCGTCTTCCCTTACACACAAAAAATCTTCCTCTCGTGATTGGTGACAAACCGTTTGAATGAAGTCCAAATGGCCAAGAGACTTAATGGTCGAGGATCCCAAATTGCTTCTGGGTCTCCACATCTGCGTTTACTTTCGACTAATAGTCCGCTCACGTCCGATGGGGAGAAGAGAGGTCTGTATCTTCATGTAAAAAATCATGCGAAAGCACAACCTCCTAAGCACTAATGAAGGAATTGGATACAATTGTTATTGATGATCGCAAACGTTAACACTATTTTTTTCACAACCACATCCTGTAGCCAAGTTGCGTAATAACCCATGCAAATGTGACCTAAAGAAGCCTAATTCACTCGCGAGGACATAAGTTTACACCAGATGGCGCTCAAGATCAGCTTGGTTGGCTCAATTTCTTTCTATTCATCACACTTCATCCTTGGTCTACCAAGCAGAAAACAACAAGTCAACAATCTGCGCCCGTATATTCATGGCCAAGTGAATGGAGAGAGTAAAGGCAAAAGTGAAGTCAAGTAAAAACGAATCGACGATAGTTATTCCGATTTCTCACCGCAGAGGAGACTAGGCGAAAAAAGGGTCATTTTTGACGGGTCGATCCAAGAGTAGCCTCGCGAACCAGCGTCACTGCAGCAGGGGCAATTCTTGAAAGGCTGCGTAAAAGGCAAAAATGGAAATACAAGTTCCTCTAAATGCAAAGATACACCGTGGATAATAAACATGACTTATTTTGCCTTGCGATAAAAAAGAAATCCTACGATCCTACTAAGCTGATGTGAGGAAAGTAACCAGGACTATTCAACTGTCCACTCACTACTGTACAGTGCTTGCAGATTTTAGCGTGTATTCAGCTCGTTCCACCATCATACAAAGAAATGGTGCTTTAGGTGAACTGGGTTACAAATTGTGATCACCTACAGACCGGGGCAGAGAGTTTGAGACATTGGCAAGGAGAGGTTGTGGTCAAGCCATAGCTCCGCAGGCAACCGATAACTTTGAGCTCTGATTTAAACTTGGACCAAGGAGATGGGATCCATCAAACTCAAGCTATCTACGCACGAATAACCAGCACGACATTGGATTATTTCTGTACTAAAGTAGTTGATCATCAAAGAAAGTGACGGGTAGTTAATATTTAACAGTCACAGGTAGCCTGTTAGGTAATGCAACTTCATTTTATGCACAAAAAATGGACGAAACGATGTGAAATCGGTTGTAATACGTGTAGGTTTAGCAGAGTACCCAAACAGCAACCACGAGCATATGGCAGTTACCAACTAATACACATAAAATTCAGATCATTAGATGTGAAACATCAGCAGCGACAAAATTTAAATTTCAGGTTTCGTAATACAATCAAACAACTTATTTTTGAACTTTACATACTTGAGACGAGTTTATGATCTTATCCCGAATCTTTGAAATGAAGGAGTCGTTCTGCCATCCCAAAACACTGTGAGAAGAAAACAAAAGATTTAATAAGTATGCAACGACTGGCAACAGACCTCAATGGACTCGAGAATTCATTCCTCAATACGCAGTCTGTAGACGACCAAAGAGAATTTTCCTCTACATAGGTCCTGGCGCGGACTCCAAATATCTCGGGTTCCGACACCAACCTTTAAACACACAAAATGCCAATAAAAACCACCCCTACAATTGTGCGGCTTCTGTATTGGCGAACTTTTGAGTGTCGTTAGCAGAGACGGCTTCGATTGATAAGTCGTTCATGACACATCGGAGGTAGTGAAGTATATGAAAGATTCGTGAAGTACCCGACACCCATTTTTCGAATTCTGGGCCCAAATCAAGTTCACCAGTATGTGGATTCACGTGGGGATGATAAAAGCCACGAGGCAGAAGAATCCTCTATGCACCACATTTGGGAGTAAAGAATCTTACGGGAGGTAGAGAACATGGAAAATCTTCAGGAATTAGCAGCTTGAAAGGAAATACGCCACCAGCGTAATAACCCTTGCGCACCGATAACAAACCATGCCAAACTTTAAAAAGGAAGTGTAAAATCAGCACAGTTCAAGCCTCACCATCAGGCTGGTCAATAGAGGGGAGAGTGTAGACTCCAGGAGGATGAAATTTCATTATTAAATTACTAGGATGAAAATCATTTAGTCTGAGGATGATAGACCTACTATTCTGACATAATTGAGTACTGGTGAAGGAATTTAAAGGGCAGGACGGAAATATTTTGGTGATCTGGATTCCGGGTTTGAGAAGATTGAGCCTCCATAGCAGACCGAGAAGTATCAGTAAACAGAGAGGTCATAAACGTCACGTTGGGCTAATTGAATGTCTCATGAGCGGTAACATAACTTCAAGGGGTTCAAAGTTCAATTCATAGCATTGATCGATAGAGGCTTATTTCACTGTTTTTATAAAAGAATTTGACCTTACACGATTCGCCCATAAATGATTTACTTTTTTCTAATATATAGGACAAAGCGCTAAGTGTCTGGTGATTTATAGATACTGACCTCAATTTCCTACCTAAATCTAAAGCTTTTGCTCTTTAATATGTGTTGTCAATTATAAAGTATATTGCAGCCTCTAAGACCACCCATCACGTAGAATAAGAAATCATGTCGGGTAGAATACATGTATTCTAAGAAGAATGATAGTGTGGCGTCCCAAGACTTCCCACAGTTTAAAAGATTACATTAAGGGAAGCAAAAGCATATTCTAAGGTAAAAAAATAGACTAGGTTGTTGTCCAACAGACATCACTGTCTTACTGACATCCTACGTTTGCCTTGCTAAACTTTGCCT
>UYWX01000221.1:0-24647 GCA_900622495.1 Hydatigera taeniaeformis
TCCAAAGTATTACACTGCTTCTCTCTCTTTTGTACAACACACTCAGACTCCCCCTTAGTACACCTCCCGCGCCAGCCACCGCAACATATTCGGCACTGCAAGAAAGCATTCACGGACCAGCCGCGCCAGTCATCACCTACCATGGGACTGAAGAAAGGTACTTGACCTCCTCAGCAGCGTTAACGGGGTCTGGAATTACATTCGGTTTGACAGCCGGAATCAGAGCTGCACACATCTCCTGACCATCAATTGCTTCCGGGACTAGAAGTTGGAACACTGGTCTAAAGCAGTTGTTTAGCAAGAAAGACGAGATCAAATACAGTCCCGTACATAGGGCGACCCGTAGCGTCATTTCCGACATCTACACGGGGATGTAGTGAGGAGAATTCCGACACGAAACTCTTCCAGACAGTTCACGATGGCGTCGCTTGTCTGTGTAACGCAGGTACAGGGTGGTTTTAAAAGCAGACATCATTCCCAACCCTTTTATTGTGACGACTTCAGAGTTTCTCCCCCCTCCGACGTGTATGCGCCCCCTCTACACCGTAGACATGCCACGAACGGTGAGTACTAGGATAGAGGTGGTTAGAAAGTGTCAGGTTCGCTTTCCGCTGCCACTAATGTGGCGTCCAGAGAATTCTGACTAGGTAGAAGGCATTACGCTGCACTGAATGCATGAAACCTAGGGAGAGGGAAAGGAGTAAGGTTTGGGCTTGGCCGAAGACCAACTCACGTGTACAAGGGTTAGGCGAGTAACAAAGTAACCGCCGGACATGGAGTGGTCACACAAACAAAGTGTTTCACAACAATTCTGCGCAATCAACATTAAAAAGCAAAATTTCTCGATTCTCTAGAGTGCAAAGCAATAACCTGCCAGATGTACCAATAAATTTCGGTCTTAATGGTGCTTCTAAATGGTCGGCAGAGGAACTTCATTACTACACACATTCAACAGAGCGCGCAAAACCGCTCATAGGCAGATTTTGTAACTGGTACATGGAGCAAAAATGTCGAAATAAACATGGCATTATTTTTAAAGGTGTGCGTGTGGTATTACATTGCTACTTTAAATTTAACTACACGTTCGAAAACTAATATCCTTAAATTTACTGCCGAAATTTTCTCTTCATAAATTTTGCACTGCGAGCTAGCCCTTTTTATTTCCTGGCCCGTGCTTTCACTCTGTGGTTGATTTGAATGGTTTGTTTGTCCTCTGGTTCAACATGCCTTATAAGATTGTTACATTTATTCATTCTTCTGCTAACAGCATTTGTATTCATCCGGGTCTGGCTCTGCACAATTTTTTTGATTTCTATGATTGATGGGAGTATGCGGTTTCGTGTCTAAGCTCAGAAAAGGAACTTGATTCGACTCTAGTTTTCTTTCTTAAAACGTTTGGGCTTAATTTGTTAGTATACCAAACGCATTGCATTTTCTTTGCAAGGACTGCCCGCTGACACTGCTTAACTTCACATCCGACCTTCGCGTTCTTGTTCGGAAGTTCCCTCGTTCCCTTCCTTCAAGAGAACAGTTTTTTCAAAATGGTACTGCTTCGCCCTTGAGCGAGATCAACTTACAAACTGAACTCCTTGCATTGGCTGCCTTTAATCAGCTCGATACTCAGAACCGAAATTCAGACCTCAACTTAGCTCTTAGGAGTTTCCTTGCGTCTTGTCGGAAACTCTTTTTTTCTCAGGAGGATAAAGCTGCTTTGGCTTTCTTTGGTGGACTGGGGTTCCTTGTCTTTCGGTCAATGGAAAAAAAGGCATCTGTGAAGAGCTTCCGTGCTCAGTCAGACGTTCAACAACGCCTGTCTGATATCTGCGATCTCCTGGGTGTCAGCATCAGTTCAGCCGATCAGCTTGGTAACCTTATCCATGACCTTCGGCAGGTTATCTTTGTTTTGGGGACAAATTCTCATGTGGATAAGATGGCTTTGCTGGCACTCTTCCGGCGAGCTTGGTGCGAAGTCGGCGGCTTGGATAATGGGGACTCGGACTTTCATGTAAAAAATCTAAGTAATAATGACTTCGGGGAAGTGGAGGCTGCCCAAATTGTTGACCTTTTCTCGGTCACATCCATGCCGTTGCTTAGTGAGGGTGGTAACGGTCTCGACGCTCTCGAGTATGTCCATATTTCACCTACGTTTTCTTGCTAGTATCGCAATGAGAAGGAATGTAGAGGCCTCGATTCGACAGAACCAATTGGCGAGGTCACTGAAGAATAATTATGTAAAGCCAGATGAGTGGGCACGACTGAGAACTTTTCTAGAACCAGTTTGTAAGAATCTCCAGATGAGTATTATCCAGGTTGTGGATATGGTCTTCAAGGTGTTGAAATCTGAAAGTTCTGATGACTCACTTCAGAGTGAGGTGAGTTGACTCGTTGTATAGTTAGCTTGCACAGTTTAAACTTATCTATTAAAGGAATTTTTCTACAGCTGATTGATTTGATGGGTTTTGATCAATTCGACGTCGTGTCAACTCTCATTCGTGAACGCGCTAAGTGGCTCAAGTGGCACAGCTGGTACTTGGCTCATAAGGATGCTCTCACAGGAACTGAGAGAACTACTTCCATTGTTAAAAAAACATCTAAACGCAAAGCTAAGGTACGTCTGGTATCTTTTTGCTCTCTAAATCCTTTACTGAATCAAAACCTTTTGTTTTTATACTACCTGTATCTGATAATCAAGTGGATCCTCAACTGTTCCAATATTTTAAACCTATGATTAAAATGTCTTGATGTTATTGTTTCTCAATTCATAAAAACCAAGTGTGTCTTCGATATTAAGTAGCAATGTGGTTGGTTGCCAAAGGCGACACTGTTGAATCCACATTGCAATGAGAAATAAAGTGATTGGCAAGCTATCGCAGTACTGAAATTAAGCCGTCGAGTGAGGTCAAAGCTAGTGGTCGCTGATGCAAATTGGGATAATCTATTAGGTGTCACATTGTTAAGGCTGATAAAATTGATTAACTCTGTCAATATCTAGGTAATGATTTCATCGCGATTCCTCAGTGGTTCTCATCTTCTTCTCATTTCGTTAAAATATGAGGACCTTGGAGTTTGTTCGTGGATCCTCTCCAAAGGAACATGCTTTCGGAAACAGGGGTTTCATCTTCTCATCATTCGGCTGAGACATACTTCGAGTAGACTACTATTATGGCGATAGTAATGCGCATGTGTCCCAACTGCTTTGCAGGCTGTTTAGAATATCGTGTACACATTTCACTGCTAATCAATTTGCTCATTGTCTAATTTCTATTGCTTATGAGAGCTGGATTGTCGTGGAACGACATTATGACCACAGTCTCAACTTCTAAGAAGGATCTTTCACTTTTTCATTGACATTCATGGCTACGATGTTCCCGATCGCTAGCAATTTCAATAATGTTTTTCCCTTGTTCGTTCTCTTCTTAGGAATCTGAGCTCAAAAATAAGAGTGATTCAATATTGAACGGATTTGATTTGGTAGAGCAGTTACGTGAGGACCCAAAGGTGCTGGAAGATTTTCATCATGCCAAACGCCTTGCTGCCGCGACTCAGGCTCAGATCGTTGCCAGTGAGGCTTACTATCGTGTGGCTGCTGCTGTTAATAGTCAGCAGTCGCCTTCCATGGTCCTCCCATTCGTCTTTGATGCTATGGCTGAAGTAGTGAACGCACGACCTACCATGCCCTCTAAGGTACGTCTTTCGCCAACAGTCTTGAGAAAACCAGATTTTTTTGAATTTTGGGGGCTCTAACGTGAAAACAGCGGTGCTTGTATCTCATGAAACAATTCATCTTTCTATTTTCCTGGCGTTCTTAGACTATAAAGAACAGAACTAGACGCTGACCAGCTGATAAACATAGCACATTACAGCACTTTTATCAGTTCTGTGAGTGCGATAGTGGTGGTGGACAGTGAGCAGTTAAAAATAGCTCTATGAGAAGCGTGATGGGTATAGCGTTTCCATATTGGATGCCAATCTGTGGTACATAATATCTCTTACACTTGTGTCTTAACTCTCGTGCAACTATCACCAACTGTGGGTTTCGCATCTTCATAATGGGCGTTATTCATAATGTGCTATTCTATGTCGACATAAAGTACCAGGTGCTTATCTTTTTTTAGCCATGGTGTCTGAGCTTACCCTGGCACCGCATTTACATCATAATCTTAAGTTTTTTAGCTTATGGTTTTAATTACTTCATCTTAGCGTCCATTTTATGTAAAATATGCAATCTCATGGATGTGTTTATAGTATACCTTTTTTCATTATGTAACTCGATAGATGGTCTTACCGAATGACGTGAAAAGAAGGCGTACACCCCATTGGGAGTCGTATGAATTCCCTTCGCCAAATGTGCTGGGTGATTCAGAGGTAACATTGCTGGATTTGGTTCGGAAGCACCTACCCAACGGCGGTTCACTGGTAGAGGTGAGTTCTCTCGATCACATCGCTCAGCTGGCCTTCAAAGGCATACGGCGACTCAATCTTGTCCAGTCGGTGGTCTTTGACACTGCCTATAACACAGGGGAAAATCTCCTAATCTCGGCACCCACAGGATCGGGTAAAACAAATACGGCGATGCTTGCCATTCTTCAACTTATTCGGCAGCACATCAACTTTGAGTCTGGCGTACTGAAGACGGACAACTTCAAGGTAGGCTCAACTTCTGGAATTGAGGTTTACGTAAGACAAACATATGCTCTGGGCGATCTTTGGTTAAGATTTTTCCTGATCTACTTGTAGTAGCATGGTATTTATCACAGTAAGCTCGAGAATTGTCTGGTAGAGAAGTTTTTGGCTTGTTTTTATTCGGGCTTCGAAGTTGACTTCTCTTAAACCTTTCCAAATGTACTCATCGTATCCAAAGTCCAAGTAAGGTCTTTTTCAATCTTATCTAATTGGATGCAGTCGGTTCATAACCTTGGCTTACCTGCATTTCCGACAATTGAAGAAGGCTAGTTAAATTACTTATTCACTGACGTTAATCAATTCATTACCCAAATTAACATTCTCTTAACCAGTTAGATGACTATCATTTGCGGATTCGTTAGGAATGGCATGCATTGTAGATAAATCAGTGGCGCTATCGAATCTTGCTAGCGCTAATTTCATATGTGAATTGGAAAGCCCGTATTTTGGCGGGTTTGAATTTTGTTTGGTGGCGTGAGGAGCTGACTAGTGAACTTTTGTAAAGATACATCGGTTTGAAGCTCTTCGACGCATGCGCGTTGGGGTTTTGGAATGGTGCTCATTTCTCTGGCGAGAGGGGTGCTGTTGAATTCTCCGCAGGCTATTCCTTCGCCACTCTATTGAGTAGTTTTTTTCGCTTGAAAACTGACAATTTTGCAACTCACATTGAGGTAATCTGCAGAGTAAAGTGTTTGAAGCTGGTAATATGTCTCCATAGATTGTCTACTTGGCTCCGATGAAGGCACTGGCGGCGGAGATGGCGGCAACCTTCGGCAAGCGTCTGGCGCCCCTCGGTGTGCGTGTAAGGGAGTGTACTGGAGATATGCAGCTGTCTGCTCAAGAAATCCTGGACACTCAGGTAAGCCTTTCTTCGTTGCTGAACAATCCAGGACTGTCATTAAAGTAGTCTGCATCTTTGAATTTGATTAACTAAATACCAAATAATAGCACATTTCATAGCCCCTATGGCATATTAATAATTGCTACGTTTATTTTGCCCTCGGATTTTACTTGTACATTGTACTGCATCGTGTAGCCAATCTGAGATAAAATGCTTCGGAGTAATGACAAGGTCTTTTCCTCCAGAGATGTTTAGACTTGCGCTTTCTCTGATGTTTTTAACAAATGAATTCGCTAACGTTCTATTCTCTTTTTTTGCAATCCTCTATCACAAAACCGTGAAATATGTAGCTGTATTCCAAGGAGAAATCTTGGCATGATTTCAATCCTTTCCGATTAAATTGATGGCTTAATGGTGGAGGTTAACACAGCTTCCTTAATGGATCGACCCCTTTCACGGATTAGCGCACGACAAGTTGCTTTGGTTAAATAGGGTTGTGATACATGCTTAAATTGCACTAGTAGAGAGGAAATGGCATTCCCTTATTGACAAAGGTGGTAGTGGTTGAAATTGCTGTATTTGCCCGCTAGTTTTGCATATAGCCGTATTGATTAGCTGTGAAGGAGAGATCGTTACAAGTACAAGAGTGAACATAGGCATTCTCACCGATCCGATCAGGTCACTCAATTTAAACATAGTATCTTACAAAACCATCCAAATGGCCCATCATTGCGGTACTTTTTGTGCTTAGGTCAGAAAAGTTAAGGCAAATAATTTTTGTCAATGGTTGCGTTACGGTGGCTATCATTTCACCCCAAGCAAGGAGTTGACAGGAGGGGTTGCTGTATCACCTTATCAAGGGTGAAATACCCAGTCTCTCAGTTACCGCTAGAGTTAACGCTCATTTTGGTCTCTACGACTTTTCATGTTCTTTTGTTTTCGGCTTCCATTGGCCTTGAAAGTGTACTGCTTTTTCACTTTGATCGAGTAAAAAGTACGAAAGAAATGTGTTGATAAACGAATTGATACAGTTAGCTGCTAATGGTTAAATTATAGAAGACTTAGGCGAGGTTAGATCAATGAAAGTTGCAGCATACGTCGTGCTTTCGGCTATACTAAACAGAATTAAGAAAAGGTAATTATTTTTCATTTCATGGAATCGTTCACCTACTCTTTATTTTCGAACTAAACAATCTGTTGGCTGCAGATCCCGTAAAGGTTGAAAGTCATATAGCATGCTTCCATGCTTCCTTTTCTCGCCTTAGATGCTGGTGACAACACCAGAGAAATGGGATGTGATTTCGAGGAAAGGAGCAGGTGATGCATCGCTAGTGCAAGCTCTCCAGCTCCTCATAATTGACGAGGTGCATCTGTTACACGAGGAGCGTGGGGCGGTGATTGAAGCGTTGGTAGCGCGTACTCTTCGCCAAGTAGAGGCCTCGCAGCGCCTTATCCGCATTGTTGGACTCTCCGCCACCCTGCCAAACTACCTCGACGTTGCTGCTTTCCTTCACATCAATCCTCACCGCGGCCTTTTCTTCTTCGACTCCCGTTTCCGTCCTGTGCCCCTTGGTATGGCTTTTGTTGGCGTGCGGACCTCTATCCCCGGCATCTCCGCCGATCTCCTCATGAATCAGGTCTGCTACGAGCGCGTCATTGAACAACTACGTCAAAATCAACAGGTTTGTTTAATTCTGCTTGGTGGTTTTTCCACATTATTTATTCATTGGTTGATTTTGCTTCTTGTCTGACTATGGTGTTTCTTCCGTAGCTCATTAAATCTTTCCAAAGGCTTAGTTACTTTTTTAGCCTATGAATATCAGTATTGTGGAAGCGCTGGTAGAAATAGCTTGAAAAGCCGACAGATGGTAGGTAAAGATGAAAGTGCCTGTTTCACTGTGTTCATTAACGTGTATTTATTAAACTAATTAACTTCAGTTTTGTAATAATTTTCAATGCACTAGGAGATCGAACGGGAACGTTTTGCTTCCTGTATTAATAACAAAGCGATCATGGCTGACTTGTCCTTAAGTGATTTGCTTGTAACGCTGCCGCAACTGCTCTAGATACGAGAATCCGTTGCACACTGGACATTTTGATCATTCGACGATCAAGGCTCTTGGTGAAAAAACCTTAGTAGCCAATCATGCCAAGTTGAGCGGGTATTTTTGCTGCCTCGGATGACTCTTGAGTAGTCCCTCCCTCGGAGGTCATACTGCCTCATTTGAGCTTCTCCAACATCCAGTGTTTTATTCTTGTGGACAACAGAGGTACATTGATGTCAAGCAGCTATTAAAACAATCAATAACGATATGGATGCTGCAGCTTTCGTGTATTCTCTAGGGCATGGCGGGAGCTTTTGAGGCTACAATTGTAAATATGACAGAGCTCAAAACCTAAGGTATAGAAGATTAGAGCTGTGGTCTGTTTTCCCTGCATCTGATTCGATCCTTTAATTTTACTTCAGTCTTAGCGCCCGTGAATTATTAGCACTTACTTGTTTTTAAGCTTGCAGCCCAATTTTATCGGTTATCGGTATTGATTGGCTAGTCTTCTTGGGCGTTGTACACGTAAAAACACGTGCATTTTCTGCACTTTTGTTTCTATGACACTCCAGAAATGATAAATGAAAGTGATTAGGATATAATTTAGTAGATTTAATCCCTTTCTCAATGAGTTATTTTACCCTATTTCTACTTCCCTGGAATCTTTGTCTATCTTCTATCGATCATTGAGTGTCCCAGATTCTGTGGAGGGGTTGTAGCCAGTCTATTGAAGGATCTCTGTTTCATAGAGAAATATCCTGTCTAGATTTTAAGAGGATCAGAGGCAAACTGGTATCCTCTTTGACACGGTATTATTTAACTGCGATTGAAAGCATTAATCTTGGTGAACTGCTAGAGCTCTTTTGTTTTCAACCTGTTTATACAGGTGATGGTTTTTGTGCACGCTCGAGGCGAGACAGCGCGCACAGCACGATGGCTGTTGGATAAGGCCAGCCAGTCCGGTGACTTGGAGTACTTCCAGGTCCCACCAAACTGCAAAACATCTGATTTCATCAAACGGGTAAGCAGTTGACTGTGTTGTTTTATTAACAGACTGCGAAGTAGTGAGAAACTCTGAAAGACTTGGCAGTTTTCACTGTCATCAACTAGTTGAAACTCACAGTATCCCTTGGTGTTGCATTTTACAATCGTTTTGGGTTCAATACAATGTTGTAAAATGACTCGAAGTCAAAGATGTTCAGATATTCAAACTCTGATCCTTTTTTGTTGACTAATGAGGATGCTAAAAGCAATCAGAATTCATTAGTGTTGCACATTGACTCAGGAACCTCTTCTTTATAACTTCCTTCAAAGACTGCTCGAGTCTCGGACCTTGCACTACGGGAATTGGCCCCTCGAGGCGTAGGCTGTCATCACGCGGGAATGCTTCGACCCGACCGCTCCTTGGTAGAGCGCCTCTTTGGGGAGGGTGCTCTGAGGGTACTAGTGTGTACCGCCACTCTTGCCTGGGGAGTCAATTTGCCTGCTCACGCAGTGGTCATAAAAGGCACTCGCATTTACGATCCCGACCGTTCAGATTACGTCGACCTCGACATCCTTGATGTTCTGCAGGTGTTTGTTTCTCTCATCTTACAATCCCTGATTCGTCGACTTACTCTTTTGATGCAAACCTAACACGTCAATGCTTTTAACTGGTATCGGTTAATCCCTGCTTTGATGAGCTGAATTACAACTGATTATAAATCTACCTCGCATCTAGCCAGTCTATTAGTGGAGGGGTTGGGGTTAGTCTCCTCATCTGAGTCTAACTTTCAGCATGTTTATGATTGATAACATTGGCAAGTCAGGAACTAGACCGATTTGTTCTTACTCTAATTGAACGACCGGAGTCTCTTTATAATTTGGATAGCCAACTAATTCATTGAGTGACTTATCAAGAATTGAACATTTGAATCTGCAAGTTCTTGTTTGATCAAGCGTATGATATTTCAGATCTTTTGTCCTTGGTTCAGGTTGTAGAAATCTAATTGTGTCAAGTTCAACTATTGGAAGCTATGCGATGATCCCGAACTCTTAAGCGCTTTATTATAGACTTAAGTTGTTGAAGGAACATCTCGGAGTCCTTTCTTTGCGTGGTGTTCAAAAGTTGTTTCCATTTATCAAAGGCCTTTGGATAATCGAAATCCATCCATTACGACTTCGTGGAACACTGCGATCCTGCTGGGTGTTTGGACCAAACGTATAAACACCTATGCTTGCTTTACTCATGTGGATGAGCACATTAGTAGCTTCATGGCAGTGTGTGTACTAATTGGGTGAAACTATTGTTTGAACGATAAATTACGATATACTAACCTCCAGACTAACACGTAAACCATAAAGTAGCCATTTCTGTCTCCAAACCTTAATGCTATATTCCTTTTAGTGTATTTTATTTCATTAAGCCGCTACGTGAACCTCGTTGATCTTCTTAATTGTCATCTAGGCTTAATGAAACCTGGATTTGGCTTGTTTTACCAGCAGACGTGTAACGTGCACTTACATCTTTTGTTTCGCAATTGCCTTGTTCAGATTTTTGGGCGTGCGGGTAGGCCTCAGTTTGATAAGTTCGGATTGGCTACGATTATTACAACGCAAGACAAGTTGGATCACTACGTTCGCCTTGTAACCAATCAAATTCCGATTGAAAGCAACCTACTGAAAAATCTCAACGATCATCTTAACGCCGAGGTAAAATGTTATCCATTGCTACTGTAGCTTCTTACAAAATGCTTTCTGACTATTTATAATGGAAAAGTTGGCGTGGTTTTCCTCAGATTGCCCTTGGGACAGTATCCACCGTATCTGAAGCGGTAGCATGGTTGTCTTACACCTATCTTTTCGTCCGACTCAATAAATCTCCCCTCCATTATGGTATCACCCCAGCCATGCTCTCGGTACGTTTGGTCGCTTGTCAAATGGACTGCCAAAATAGTATCAACGAAGTTTTAATTCTCGCTTAGGAGGATCCAGATCTGACGCATTTTCTTACCAAAGTGGTTGAGGAGGCGGCGACAGCACTAGACTCTGCAGAGATGATTCGTTTCGAGCCTTCAACAGGACAAATGGCTTCCACTGATCGTGGGCGTACGGCATCACTCTACTACATCAGTTACGCCACTGCGGCCCTCGTCCGCGAGCGCCTGAATGCGTTGATGCGATTGCAGGACCTTATCGGACTAGTTGCAGAGGCCTCTGAATTTGCGCAGATGAAGGTGCGCGACGAAGAAGAGGCTGAGTTGCAATCACTCTACGACAATGCTTGTCGGGTGGTAATAAAAAATCCCGGCACGGTAGAGGGGACCCTGAGTGTCAAGGTTAATGTGTTACTGCAGGCACACATCTCGCGGGCTCGACCGACCACTCACTCCCTCGTCTCAGACATGTTTTATGTGCAGCAGAATGCAGGAAGATTGGCGAGATATATTTTTGAGATCGCACTGAGACTCACGTGGTCTATTTGCGCCACCTCTGCGCATTGCCTATCCAAAGTTGGTTGCTGGAGTTTCATCCTTCCCTCTTTCTTTTCATCTCCTTGACTCATTGCAAAATTTTATAGATGATTGAGCATCGACTATGGCACAATGAAACCCCGCTTTGGCAATTCATTGATGTGAATGTGGATAATTGCCACTTATTGGATCGGGTAGACGATTTGTCTCTGCGTGTTGACAAAATTCGGGATTTGAATCCCAGCGAGCTGCGTAGGTTTCGCACTTTGATAGTTATTTCATTTGATTCAATTATTTTAAATCTCCCTTGCAATGTATTCATGCGCGAAGTAGCAGACATGGTCTCAAAGGTCTTACCCAAATTTATTTTCTGCTTTGCTTCTGATCACGCTCTTCTGAAGGTCACTGTGACAGTATTGCAGCGACTTGAAATTGGCTTTGAAGTCTTTTTCGCCGCATTTGGAAGGTCTTCAATTTCAACGATAGCCATGCCTCTTGTAGATTTTAGTATGCTTCCTTATTAGTTTAGCAGTTAAGTTGCCTATGAAGACGCCATCATTAGGACAGTTGCACCTGAAAGCACTTTTCAGAGTACCCAGGAAGGTCCATCACGACTGCTTCAGTCCATTTCCATTCATTTTCTTTTGGGACCATATTCTCAAGTTATACAAAGTTTTTTTCACTGCATTGGTTCTAATTTCTCACATTTTCTTCCATTCACTAGGTGACATTCTGCATTATCAAGGCATTCGTGGAGCTGAGTACGTCTGCCGACTGGCCAGTTATTTGCCATTCCTCACACTAACTGTAAGTGCCCAACCAGTCACTCGCAACATCCTCCGTATCACTGTCAAGCCTACTGCCGACTTCACCTGGAGTGATCGCCACCATGGCAACGGTGGTGCTTTGCTCTACTGGTTCTGGGTAGAGGATTCTGACAGCGCCTGCATTTACCACTCGGAGGTCTTCGCATTAACCAAGAAGATGGTTGGTCGAGGCTCTGCATCAGAATATTTGCTGAGATCGTGCATTTTATTAGTTTACCTAGCTTGATTTCGTTTAGATGGCAAAGGCGAAGGATGGGCCCCTCACAGAACTTGTCTTCACAATCCCTCTCCACGAACCTCTGCCATCACAGTACCTCGTCCGCTGCATATCGGATCGATATTTAGGTGTGGAAACTCTTGCTCCCGTTCATTTGCGCAACTTCATCCTCCCTCAAACTGACCCTCCTCACACTGGTAGGCGACTATTTATTCTTCATTTAAACTGATTTTCAATTGGAATCAAGTTGAAAGTAATCATCGAGAAGCTCCATTTTCTTCAACTCGTAGATCTGCTGCCATTGGATCCATTGTCAGTAAAGGCACTGAATAACCGACAATACGAGGCACTCTATTCCTTCACACACTTCAATCCCATTCAAACGCAAGTCTTTCATACCCTATACCACCAAGATGTCAACGTGTTACTGGGAGCGCCGACTGGTTCAGGAAAAACGGCGATGGCCGAACTCGCCATTTTTCGTGTTTTCAATACGGCACCAGAGAAGAAGGTAAATAACTTCGTTTTGTAGATTTGTTTCTTTTCTAGTGTGTCTACATTGCTCCACTGAAGGCGCTTGTACGAGAACGGGTGGACGACTGGTCCATTAAGCTCGGGAAAAAACTTGGGAAGCGGTAAGTTGATATTGGTCAGAATGTGTGCCAATTCATTCTATTTTCTCTGAATGGGATGTCAAATCGCTTTCGCTACTTACTTTGTTATTATTACTGACAGATTGGTAAGCGTAGAATTATGTTTACACAGGCATTTTAACAGCCAGCTTGAGCATTGCACCATTTCAATACATGCAGTGTAGTTGAACTGACGGGTGATGTGAGTCCAGATGCCAGTCTCCTGAGAAGCGCGGATGTGATCGTTTCAACACCAGAGAAGTGGGATGGTGTTTCACGAAGTTGGCGGCAGCGCAACTACGTCCGCCAGATTGCTCTTATTGTGATCGACGAAATCCACATGGTGGGGGAGGATCGGGGCCCTGTCATCGAAGTGAGTTGGGTCACTTTTTTTCATCGCTAGTAGTGTGATTGGTGAACGTGCAAGTTCACCAGACTTGTCCTTCTAATCTTCGAGGTCTTATACTTCCCTCTTTTAGGCGATTGTATCGAGAGCAAATTTCATCGCAAACCAGTTGAACACACAAGTTCGAATCGTGGGACTATCGACTGCTCTAGCTAATGCGGTGGACATGGCGGTATGGTTACGGGTGCCTCTCATTCCACTTGGTGCAGAAAATGGCTGTAGTGGCCGCGGGCTTTTCAACTTCCGACCTTCTGTTCGCCCGGTGCCTTTAGAAGTTCACATTCAGGCCTTTCCCGGTCGTCATTACTGCCCTCGAATGGCTCTAATGAATAAGCCTATTTTCCAAGGTAAGACCTCAGTGTCTTGAATTCATCTAGATTTCTTCACTGTTTGATGTCACCTATCGCAGCTTATTTGTTTAATGCACTTGGAGCAAATCAGTCCTACGAAATGCAAAATGCAAAATTTTTAGCAAACAAATTTTTTTTTGGCGCGAACTGGTTTGGTCATGGTTCAGATCATGCAAGGTTTATAAGCGGGCAGAAGACTTACGCCTGATTGAAAGGAGTAAATGATTTTAGTAGCAATGTTGGGGAAATTGTGGTAGTTGTATGCATCCTGCTCAGGAATTGAGGCAAAGGTGATCCAAGAAGGAACAGAAATTGTTAAAAGTTCGATTAATCGTAACAATTGTCAAGCAAACCCGGCTTATAAGCATTTACTATGGAAGGCGTGTTACTAATACTCCTTGGTTACTCGACCTAACAGCAATTCAAAGTCACTCGGCAACCAAACCGGTGTTGGTTTTCGTGGCAAGTCGGCGGCAGACACGACGCACAGCATTCGACTTGATCACTCATGTCTCATCGGATCGTTCACCGCGTGGATGGCTTCACATGGACGCTGATGAGGCAGGTCTCCACCATTTACTTAGTTGCTGTTGTCTTCTGTTTGCTTACTCTTTTAGATGGAGACTCTGGCATCAACAATGCGAGACCAAAACCTTCAGATAACCCTCCCCTACGGCATCGGTATTCATCACGCCGGCTTGAGGGAAAATGATAGACGAATTGTCGAAGAACTTTTTGTTAATCAAAGGATTCAGGTGATTTTTCTTTTGTTTTTGAAATGTATTGCTCTCGGTACTTCGAATTCCATGGACCTGTAACCATTTTCGAAAATTTGTCCTTCAAAGGTGTTAATAGCCACGTCGACACTGGCATGGGGTGTCAATTTTCCTGCTCACTTGGTAATCGTCAAGGGAACGGAGTACTTCGATGGGAAAACGAAGCGATACATTGACTATCCTATCACTGGTACATCCAAAATATTTGTAGTTCTCCGTTACAATCCTATTTGAGCGGTTTTGATATGGGGTACTTTGGTGCATTTTCGCGACTCCTACTTGAGTTTATGTTTAACCAATGCTGGGGCTACTTTTCGTCATGGGTGACCATCCATCTGTTTCTGAATATAGGCTAATTTGCTGTTCGACTTCATATTAGTTTGTAGGTTCATTCCCTGACCCAAAGATCTTTTTTTCTTTTTTTAAAAAAATCCTCCGAACTGGTTTTATTCTTAAAGCTACTTGAGAATTTGGGAGTAGTCATTCAGTCGAGAAAGCTCAAGTGATAGTTTTTTAGGAGCCGTTTGCTCACACATCAATGACAGGTTGCGTTTGTCCTGGCAGATGTGCTGCAGATGATGGGTCGTGCTGGGCGTCCGCAATTTGATAATGAGGGCAAAGCGGTAGTGATGGTGCAAGACAGCAAGAAGGCCTTTTACAAACGCTTCCTCTACGAGCCCTTTCCCGTGGAGAGCTGCCTTCCTCGCATTCTGCCTGATTACCTTAATGCCGAGGTCGCCTCTGGCAACGTTGCTTCCATGCAGGCAGCCATGGAATGCATCACATGGACATTTTATTTCCGTCGCCTCCTAATGAATCCCAAGTTCGTTTTTTGATATTACCTTCCCAAACCACCGTTTCTCACATCTAAATGGGAGTTTTATGCAGCTACTACCATCTAGAAGACACGAGTGCAGCGAGCGTGAGTGCCTTTCTTTCCTCGGTCGTATCTGATGCGGTGGAGCGATTGATGGACGCTGGTTGTGTTGAGGTGGGCGAAGCTGAAGTTGACGAAACGGATGCGAATATCATCCCCCTCTATCCCACTGAAATGGGTCGACTCGCCTCTTTCTACTACATTTCCCACAAAACCATTTGTCTGTTCTCACAAAGCCTTTCAACCACCACCAATATTGAGGACCTCATTTACATTCTCTCGGTGTGTTTGCTTACTTCAATATAGAACAATCTTTATTGAAATGGAATATGTGGAGTTTATTTCGTTTAGATGAGTGAGGAGTTTGCGGATATCCCCGTGCGTCATGGGGAAGACGAGGTGAATGCGACCCTGGCAGGCGAGATGCCACTGCGATTGCGGGAGTCACCGGAGTCGGGGCACGCGAAAGCGCACCTTTTATTGCAAGCCCACCTCTCGCGGAAGACGGCAGGACTGCCAGTGGCGGACTACATAACGGACACCGCATCGCTTCTGGAACAAATGCCAAGATTGTTGGCTGCGATGTTAGACTGTGCCGCGCTTAAGGGGCATCTGGCGACGGTGTTGCGATGTATTCTCCTTGGGCAGATGATTGAGCGCGCGCTTTGGCTCTCAGACTCACCGCTACTCCAACTTTCCGCCTCCATTGACTCCTCCCATCTTGCAACTTTTCGACTGAGTGAAGACGTCTACGTGGAAACGCTGCCTCAGTTGTTAGAAGTGGCTGGAGCTGCGCCTCGGTTCCTCGGATTGCGAAATGTCATCGGGGACCAACTAGCTCCCGAAATTGTCGAACAGATAAGAAGGGTGCGGACGTGAAAGTGCTGTAGTTTGACAATGAACTTGTGAACTATTCTGGCTAGTTGAGCCGTATCAAATGCGTAGCGTAGATAATCTCCGCTAGAACCGAAGGGCCTTTAGCTCATGATTCCATTCCTGTATATTGTTTAAAGACCATTACTTTTGGTGAAGTGTTTGGGTAGAACGAGACAAAATATTGTACGCAAAGTAGGGCCTTCAATTATTTTTAAAGCTGTTAGCCTAAGTATTCTCACTCCCTTTTTGAAAAATTTCATTTCCAGCCTTTCTTCCTTCACAGACTCTTTTGTGCTTACCAATTGTTTCGCTCCAAATATCCCTGGCAAGGGATCAAAGGGAAGAAAAGGTACCGATAACTGAACTCGATGTCTCTGCGGAGAAGGCCAAACAATATGCCCTCGAAGTGTACCCCGACACCGACTACGCGCTTATTGTCACGCTCAACTACGAAAATACCCCTTCTATAATGGTGAGCACCAATTCCAAATAGCTTTTCTGCTTACATAGGTCAAGCATAAACGCCGCTTCTGTTTCAGCCTCGAGATCATGGGGGTCGTCAATCACGGCCGCCTGGCTGGGTTGTGGTATTGGGTGAACCGATTGGGAAGGGAGTGGACGAGGGCGGCCTCTTATTAGGAATGAAGAAGACAACCTCTAGGAGGACTGTCTTGCGCTCCACTGTGGTTTCTCTGTCTTTCCGTTTCGACGATACGACAACCACTGTCGAGGGCATCCACGAACTGTCCCTCTATCTCATGTCCGATACCTTTATATCGATGGACCAGCAATTTTCATTCTGTCTCCGCCTTCTTCCTCGCATGAAAGGCAAGGAAGAGCAGGTCAATGATGTGGAGGAATGGGACGAAGACATATAGCGCTCATGAATACCTGTCTGCATTCTATCGAAGTGATTTGTAATTAGCTACATGCTTTTCATTTCAGCTAAACAGTTGTATATCGGCTTCTTCGAAGGAGAACAGCAATTCATCTCATGATATCACCTAGTGCTTTTGCATTCATTATCATTTTAACAATGCTTTGTCAACCACCAAAATCATTTGGCAGTGCATCTTCTTCATCTTAGTATACAGAATTTGACCAAGATCATAAAATTTGTTCATTGAATACAATAGGATAATAGTTTTAAGAGACTAGGAAATAGTAGCGTTAGTATTGATAACGCGCATTCAGAAGCAACAAAAAAGGAAATTCACGTTTCTCAGGGGAAAGAAGATAGGCGAAGATGGGAAGGAGCACATTCATGGTGCAAAGTCAACTAATGCACACTAGCGTCTATGTACAGAAAATTGTGCTCATCGCCCGTCGTCTCATCGGACTGGCCGACCATCTGCAGGAGGAAAGAACAGTCATCAGTCGTGTTTAAGTCAGAAGACACCAAATTTCAAAACTTAATAGGAACCTTGTCCGCGTGGCACAGGCTGAACATTGGCGCCCAAGTGCTGTTGATGTTGCTGTTGTTGTTTCATTGCCACAACCTGAAAGGTTGAGACACATACATGGGAAAATTGGAAAACTTAAGCAGATAAAGAAATGTGTTGGAGTTAACCTCGTGATAGGAGGGAAGAGGTGGTCTTTGCATAGCACCCTGAGGTGAAGGGTGTCGATGAGTCAGAGCCGGTGATGTGATCCCTGGCGGCCCTGGCACACCACCACGCGGGGGCGGTTCGCTAGATCTTCGTACAAATCCACCAACACTCCGCATCTGTTGTTGTTGCTGTTGCTGCTGTATCTTCAACGCCATAGCATAATCATACGTTGGCGGCTGTTTGGTTGGCATCGAGTGCTGAGGTGGCGGTGGTGGTGGAGGAGGAGGTGGTGGTGGTGAGTGAAATCTACTTCGCTGATGGTTTGGTAAAGCCATCTGTTGCTGGCGCGCCACCCACTGCGCTGCAGCCATCGCTGACGCTTGCTGCTGTTGGTGCTGGCGGTATTGTTGATGTTGCTGATGAAGCTGGAGGTGATAAACATTGGCCGTGGCAGGAGACAAGTATCTGCCCTTCTGACCAATCCTCTGATCTCCAGATGTGTAAGCGGACATGCCATTAGGAAGGTAATGCTGATAGTGTACGCCATGATGACAGTACTGTTGTGGGTACAACAGATGCTGGTGATGATGATACTGTTGCTGCGGAGAATACGTCGGAACAGCGCACATTCTCATACGGCGACGGGAGGTTCGCTCCTGCAGAGCGATGAGTTTCCGTGCATCCTCGATCGACTGGTTACCAAAGATAGAGCGGTGAGAAGATATTGTAGCGGTTGCGCTTGATGTGGGAACCATGGGTGCAGATGTTGAAATAATGGCTCCTTGTGGTGGTGTCGGCGGCAGATGAGACTTTGGAGGAGGAGATTCAGTCAAAAAAGTGGATTTCCCACCTATCACTGTCGTGGATGGCGGTGGTGGGTTCAAAGAAGGTGCAGGGGTTGGAGTGGCTTCCTTGGAGGTTGTGCCCCCCGATTCCACCCGATATGAAAGCTGAGATAACCGATCCACGTCTTCAGTTACCCGTAAAGCCGACATATAGGTACGTACCCGCAAGCGCATCTGCCAAGCCGAATACAATGCCTTAATTTTGGCTTTTTTGATCCCACCCCAAGCACTTCCGCCTAAATTCGATACTGTCACCCGAGTTGGTGAAGAGCCAGCACCGGAGGCAGTGGATAAGAGGAGGGATGTGGCACCGCTCATCAATGAGGCAACACTTCCATCAGTGGGCTTCTTCAATTGTACATGTGAGCCTGACGGCGGAAAAGAGTTTAAAAAACCATCAACACTATTTATGGCTTTATGTTTTACGTAGATAACCAACCTTGACCGTTTGCAGAATCGGTGGCAGAAGATGTGGAAACAGTGGAAATGTTGGAAACAGAGGAAGTCGGTGGTGGTTGCTGTTGTTGTGGTGATGAAATATCAATCGTGGCGGCACCACCAGTGATGCCGCCGGAAGCCAACAAAAAAGGGAATTTATTCGAAGTACCTCCTGATTGGAGGAGACGTTGCGCCAATGGGAGGTCATACTCAATGTCACACATTCGACGCAAAGAACGTATCTAGCAGACAAACAAGATTGAATCGTAAAAACTGTGGAAAAGATGTGAATGGCTGAAAATTAAATTAATCAGCTTGGAAATTTGAATCTTCGCTGACCTCCTTGGCAAACATGCGCAGTTTGGCAAAGTTGATGAGCTGCGGGCAGGCGGACGAGGAGGAGGAGGTGGCGGGACTGCGCGATGGGTTGCCTATGTGAATGAAGGTTAGGTCTTTTAATACCAATGGTAGATAAGGTACGAGGGGAAGACATTGCGCTCCTGTTTGCGGCGAATGCGACGGCGAGTTGAGTAGGTTGCGGTAGTGCGCAAAGTTTCGTGAAGGGTCCAACACCAACTGCAGCATTGTAGACAAGTAGACAGTTAACTGACCGAACGGACAGAGGGATTAGATTGACCAGTGGGTTGGTTGAGAATTAGAGAGACGTACACATGCAAAAGTGAATAGAGTTGGTTACTAAGTTGAGTGGATTGACGCGAAGCACCAACGGAAAAAATAAAGATAAAATTTACTAAAAATGTTAGTAAACATAGGCGTGAAGGATGTCGCGCGCAGTTCACACCTCTTATTCAATTCCATATTTTACTTATAGGGAGGGATGAGATGATTAGGCAGCCGTGGGAATATTTACAGTGCTTTCTCACTTCAGTTTGGAGCTAACTTGGCTTAGAGGTGAATGATTCGCTGCAGGTGAAAAATGACAGCTTTCAGTCCCCTTCTTACCACATGACTGCGCGTACCATAGTCGTTAGAATGAGCTGGAAGAATGTGACTTATTGCCACGTCAAAGGCAGATGCTATGACAAGAGTGAAGACAAGATGAGAAACAGATAAGTAAATAGGAACACTGAATGTTGAAGCAGAAATTTAAGTGAAGTTTAAAGGATGGAAGGGGAGGAGCAAGGGAAAAGGAGTAATCTACCACGTAACAGACAAAGAGACGAACAGACGAAGGACGTACAGCAAGGTCGCGGCTCATTTTGACATATTTATTGGGCAGCCGCTCCCAAGTCTGCCGTAGACGTTCCACTGGCGACATATGCAGCCCCACGAGGATGCAGAACATAGTATTGAAATTTCGCAGATCTCTGCACAGCTTTGCTATCTGCAGTCAAAAAATTTAAAAGCAAGTGTGCGCGTACGGTCTAGTGCTGATATCCATTACTAGTTAAATAGACTTATTTGGGGTATCACCAGGCCATGATTAGCAATATAAGGTGCGCCAAAAAAAGGAGTTCGCAGTAGAGGAGCAATTACACACATCATAAAAATGATTCGACCAACTGCCAGACAGGAAGTGTACGATGCATCAAAGGAAGTATCCTAATAATAATCACACAGTTAGCTAAAGCACTGGAAAACCCAATTTCTACACTGCCAGGAATAGAGGAACTTGTGGACGAGTGGGAAATGGTATTACAATTGCTAAGCAATCAGTCATAAGGCAAGGGAGTTGGTTGGCAAATATAAAGTATCCATTCCTCTAAACAACTTACCACCACTTTTAGTCATTCCCTGTTGTGAATCACTGAAGATCATCTTGGCAAACGCATAATTTCCTTTTGGACCGATTTCGAAGTACTGTTCCAAAAACGCGCCTCAAAACACAAAGGCGGTAGGGCCTAACATGCTCGTTCCCAGAGTCCCATACGTAACATGCAGTCTTGGCTATTTTACGATACTATGTTGTACCATCTCATATCACGAGTTGATAAACTGGCTTCAACATGACGAAAGCCACACGATTGTTGGCACCTCTAGTGTCGCAGTTGATGACACCGCAGCTCTGATTAGACTGCTGATAAAAGCGCTTCTACTCACCTTGATGAATCTTTTGAGCATATCAACGCGTTTGGGGAGACTAGTTTCAGCGCACAACTCCGAGGGTACCCAGTAAGCTTCTTTGTTGACCAAGTCCGTGAAGGCGTCCAGATTGCCACAACCTGTTGCGAATCCGCCCCCACCGCTACTGTCGATATTCTCGTTGCTATTACTGCTACAACCATCAGGAGCAGAAGAGGCTGAGGAGGTGAGACCAAACACCTTGTCGACGAATTCTGCGGCTTCGATGGAACGAAAAACAGAAAAATCATCCAATGTTAATTGGATGGCGACCTCCTCCGGTGAGAGCTGTTGATGAAACCAAAGCATTAGCAAGCACTGGAGCTACAGAAATAGCAAAATATGCGTATGTGCGGCTACTTGGGAGAGGGAGACGCGACTCTCTTGGTAAATGCCCTTGGCCACCTCGTCGGTAATAAGGACATCGGACACGCGATTGGGCTTAAGGTAGTAACGCGAGTTCAATGCGATGCGGTTAGCCAAGTCGTCCGTGTTGTCTGCGATCCGACTCTGCTTCATGATGGGTCCCTCGTCCACAGTGACCTTAAACGGTTAGAACAGTCTCAAATAGGTAATCAAACCGATATTCAATGCAATAAGTGGAATGAAGGAGAAAAGGATGAACAGTTGAGGGAAGCGATGGGGAGATAAAATGGAGCTGAGTGGGGGACAGAGGGTAGGAAAAGGAATACGAGACATTCAGTGAAAACAAAAAAAGAGTTTACAGGTCAATAAAGGACAGAGGAAACGGTATGACCAAAAACAGAAAGAAGACAGCTCGGACCTACAACCATTCTGCCGTCAAAAGAGGATAAAAAATGGCATAACACAAAAAGGAAGAGGGAAACTCACTAAACAGAGACAGAATAGTGAGACAACATCGTCGAGATCAATGTTGAATTCCTGCGCAGCAAGACGAACGGCAGTACGCGCTGTGGTGCGCTGGTGGACGGGCACTAGTTTGCTCACTTGGTCCTTCGCTTCCGCGCCTAGTGAGCGCCACACACGGATCACCGACAGCCCACCGGCCTCACCCATCCCTGCTACTGCAGAGGAGGCACCAGACCATAAGGGTGCCTCGCCTTGTAGCTGGTCGCTTCTGCTCCTGCCACTAACCCCGGCAATGGTTAAATCTGGCTGCGAGGAGGAGCGGGTGAGTCCCGAGGAGGATGGGGAGGAGGAGGAAGTGGAGGGAGGAAGGGGTGCTTCAGCAACAGCAGATGGTTTGACGGGAGGAAGAGGAGACCGCAGCTGAGTTACTCCAAGTGGATAGCGAAGTGAAACCGCACCTCGAACGAGGTGTGACTAGACAGAACAGATGAGAGAGCAAGAATGTAACAAGGAGGAAATCATTTCCTAAAAATATCTATCAGTAGCGTATTAATCACTTATGCGTTAAAACAAGCGCTTTACAAATTCTGCAGTTTATTCATAGCATCTACTGTTATGACCTAAGAGTTGCATAATAACAAAGATACCTCTAGACTTAGGTGCCCTAAGAGTCTGATGTGAAAGCATCTAAGATGGAGTTCGGTTACCAGACGAACCTGTTTGACAGGAAGACGTTGATGTTGCTGTTGCTGTTCCATCCAATTGTCAATAGGGCAGGGCATTATTCCGGCAGCTCGGGATGAAGAGTTGATGAGGCTCCTGAGGAAAGAGATACAGTTGGAACTGGTTCAATCACAGTCGACTTCACACATAGCCTTCTGATCCGAGTCCGATTAAATTCAAAGGACATTAAATAATAACCACAGCCTATTCTAAGGTGATTGCAAATAGACACTTGGGCAATCTCACCTAATAAATCTAGCATTGAGGTCAAATACACCTAACACCAGCAAGCACACACATTGCGCATATATATCGAAGCATTTTACGACTCATCAGCAAACATCTGTTTGGAACGTAGCTGTTTAGTTGAGGAGGTTCCTGTTTTTGAACACAAACGCATTGGTATACAATTGCCCGGAAGGAATGAATTTGAAAGCAGGAAAGAGGAGGAAATTCAGAATGAAGTGGAGGATCAACTTACAGAGCCTCTTGAATTGAGGCCACCTCGAATGCAGTAACCTGTTTTCCCCTGGTGGAGATTACTGTGGCGCGGTTTTTGGAGGTCAGTCGGGAGTTCAGTTCGCCCACCTTCGACATGAGCTCGTAGAATTCTGCAACGAAGGGAGAAGGGGGATAATACTTAAGCTCATTTCGGTAAGTTACAAATATAGGGATGGCTAGGCAGATATGACTAGGAGAAAAGTGCAAAGGGAAGTCCCGACCATAAATGGGAGAGGTTATTTAAAGCACAGTGTATAAAACGTGATATGCGGACACCACAATTGCGCAGACACATCTACACGGAAATATCACTTCAAAAAGGAGTTTTTTGTCGATGCTTATTTCCGGAAATAAGTAATACCAAAATGGACTAACAAGGTAGAGAAAAGTCAATGCACTAAAGGACATCGTAAAAAGCGCATTCAAGCCAAGTACGAACTCCTACTTCTACCTTTTCCATAATTTAATTGCATGTGCTTACCACCACCCGTAATTAGTGGTCAACATCTCTATTGCAGACTATTCTAGCCCATTTGGAACACCGTTAATCAAAACAGGTGCGGTTAACATAGATCCATTTAGCGGAGGTTAAAATTCGGATCCACGAATAAACACTCGCACCTAACGGAAAGATTAGGCACTGCACTGCATAACAATTAAACACTCAGCAGTAAAGTATTCAAACAGCATAAACATTTCAAACACCGGTGTAAGTTTGTGTATCATAGCTTTCCTATTGCCGTGGTGGTTACCAGCACATTATCAAAGTAGGCAGTTCTGTGCAAACCCAGACATGGGACACGAAAACGTAACAAAGAACCTTTTTATGGAAAGACTAAATATCCAATATCGTCAGAGCAGTGCCATTACCTGTGTAAACCCAAGGGCACCAGATGACTCGAACTACTTATGACCTAAGTTCCATAAAAGGCGACTTCGAGTTCTGCATTGAAAATGAGTAAAGGCGACCTTAGCTTCACAATCAGTGAGTCATGTATACGCGTTGGGAATGAACAAATTTCCAGAGATGACCTACGCAGTTTATTTTACTAAAGATTATCCAGACTATTCCTAGTTCCAACTGAAATGGAGCTACGGTTAGTAAGAACATGAAAACGCATCAAAAAATCCGATGTGTCAATAAGAGTTACATGTAATGCAATGGTGCGAGGTTGACTTAAACGATTGCGGCCGAGTTTTTCCATGGTGTCCCAGAAACAAATATGAACTCCTTCTCCACACACTTCGGCCGTCTAGCAAACAGTAAAAATCTCACTCTCTATTGAGGCCACTCAAACCTTTGGACTGCTCATAGTCCTGCACCAATACAGTTTACAACTCCCATCCTTGAAAGGTGTTCAATCGTCCTAACAAGGTGGGATAATGGTTTTTGAAGCGTTGGGTGCACTGCGACTTCATTACACAGTTTGAAGGTGCCATTTTACAAGCACATCCGTGTGACCCATCACGATTTGTCGAAACATATACAGACTCTCTCAATCCGTCCAATCGTCATCATGTATACGTTCGTCAACTGGTTTACCTTCCTTGACGTGATTTAGCTTGCCTGCCTTGTCGACCAAATTGAATAAGGTTACAATATTTTCCAGTGCAGTGTCGCGGGAAGACTAAAAACTCGATTACAGTAATGATATACGCCACGGTAGATACGTGAGGCACGCTAAGGGGGGGGGG
>UYWX01000222.1:0-24573 GCA_900622495.1 Hydatigera taeniaeformis
ATCCGAGCCTGGCGTAATGGGTTCTTTGTTAGCTTATAAAGACAATTCGGACCAATCCCTCGTATCACTTGCAATAAAAACCTGCCTTTGGATTGTCTCAACAACGGTAAAAAAGGTGTCCTTTTTCCGAATACCAGCCAAGTTGATCAACAAATACCGACATTATACACGATGGAAAAGTAGAACATCGGGACGAGGGTAGTCGAGGCTCCTTCAGAGGCACTGACAATACAAGGCTGTCGCAAAGAAGCCCATGCTCAGTTTTTGAAACTGAAGAAACTCGAGACTGTTAACACCGAAATTAAACGTCTGTAACCTAACCAAAGAAGGGAGCAAGAATGAACCAAAATCAGGCTCGTGAATGGTCTCTTGAAGTTGTGACTGTCCGTCAGCTTGGCCTGCCGAATCCAGAAAAACCAGTTCGAACTATAAATTGAAAATGTAAAACTAGAGTAACGGCTCGATGAGTGAAGGCAAGTGAGCACGCGCTCTGGAGAATTAAGAGACCGCAAAAGTGATCGGTCAAAGTGATGTAAATGAGTAGAGGATTTTGAGAGACCAGAGTGGTGAGACTGTACTCAGACTTGATTTATGAAGAGGCTCAGACGCTAGTATTAGCCACAACTCCTACACCCCTTTATCGAGTTTGAGAGACCGGTGGCAGTAAAACGGCGATTTTAACCAAGACATTAAAGCTTGCGATCTGAGGACAAATAGATTAAGCGTGTAAGCTCAACCATGTAATAAGTCCCGCAGATGGGGAGCGTGTTGAGATAAAATGGCATTGTCATAAAGTCACCAAGACTAGCGATAACATCGCAATAACTAAGACAAATAAATCGTGCCAATGTCCCTTGTGGCTCTATCCTATTGGATTGTCGGAGTAATTACCTCCCAAAAGGCAGGGCATGACCATCTGTTGATGTAATACTGCTTAACCCTGTCTACTCCAGTTGGATGAAAGCTTTCAGACATGTAGTGACAAAAGCTCAAGAGTTCATTTCTATGAAAAAAAAAGGAGACGAATACCCATTTGGGTAGCACTGCTTCAAATTCACCATACATTTCCATTTACTGCATTTTCGATGCGGTTTAAAAGTAGGGACGGAGAACGCTGCGCCTGACCCATCAACGCCCAGATGTTGTGACTTTCAACTGCCCTTTAGAGGCACCATTCATGATCATTGCGACCACTTGATAATTCGCTAAGAAAGCTAACATAAAGCCTAGGTCAGTTTAGCTCCAACTGGAGGACAAAATCTACAATCCCGATTTTGGTAAGAGGGCTGCTAAATCTCAGTTATCGCCAAAGTACTGCATTAAACAACGCCAACCTTCGTCTATCACGAGTAGAGAGTCGTGCTGGGACGGTAAACAAGCCCTCAGTTTCTCAATAATGCTTTTAAAAGTTTGTTTTCCACATCCAAAGAGAAAAGTGGCGACTCTCGGACGAACCGTTGGCTTTAAGAACTGATTTCGTTTATAAGCATCAATTATTATTCGTCTTAACGACAGCAAACTCGGATGGTTTTAATGTAAGTGGGAAAAAAACAAACAACCTACTTTGTGGGGCACGACAACCAGAGCATGAAAATATGCAACCAGTTAATAGAATGAAAGTCTTCCGATTGTCCCCTCAGAGAATTAATATACGTCTACGGAAACGAGTTCCGTTCAGTTATGATTAATTGACTAAGGCTTTTTTTCAAGCCACACCAGTCCCGCTTCGGAGGAGCGAATTAAGCTGAACCATCAATTACGAGTTCTACTTCAAACTAAACAAAACAGCACCTAAACGTTCACAAACGTAATGTCACCACTGTACGAGGGGTGGTCAATTTAAACAGAATACATTAAACTTGATGGTGTGACGTGTTGCAGTGCCTACGTCACACTTTGCGTAACGCCTATGTCCCGCTGTCAGACATCGTCATACGTATCATTTCATCCTGGAACGGACGCCAAAATGAACCAAAGAAGTCCTTGCTGGTTCTTCAATTTCCTCCGCAGAGAAGGTGGTGCTAACTTTTGCTTAGGTCAGGAGCAATATCGACTTTACAAAACTCACACTCCTGTCTGATAAAGTAGACTCAATACCACTTAATATGATCTGCCGCGAGTACGTAATCACGGAAGTGGTAACCTTTTCCGTCAGAATCAGTAAACATCCTAGAGAAAGGATGTGACATGATTAGGAAACCGGACACGACCACGGAAGTTTGGTGTCCAAGTTTACAGCAGGAAGTTCTTCGTGAAACCGTGCCTTAATATA
Source organism: Hydatigera taeniaeformis (assembly GCA_900622495.1). Lineage (NCBI taxonomy): Eukaryota > Metazoa > Platyhelminthes > Cestoda > Cyclophyllidea > Taeniidae > Hydatigera > Hydatigera taeniaeformis. Next base: position 2,273 of record UYWX01000222.1, read on the forward strand.
GGCTCGTGAAATTAGCCCAACTAGGCGAGAAGGGTAGCACATACCGTTGCCGGCAATCACGTCGACATGGGGGTAGGCGGATTTAAGCCGTTTCAACATGTCCAACTGAAAAGTACTGTTGCCCTGTGAAGAATCCTAAAGACGCAAAAAAATTACTAATAACAACCATTCATGGCTGCAAAGCATGCGACCCACTTCCGATTGATGAGACGTCAGTCCACAAATGTGTCCCTGCAGGGATAACCTTCAAAGGCATGGGTAGTCAGTCCTTTCTTCGAGGTAATGTAACGTGGAAAGACCACAAGCATGGCTGCTTAAAGAACATCACCTTGATTAGTGATAAAGCCATTCATTAAGAGGCCCGACTGAGACCATTCAAATTGAGGTTGAATAAACATTTGCATTTCGAAGTATGACTAAACCACTAAGCCAAATCAGTTCTGGCTGCATGTTATTCTTTAAGTCAGAATCAAGCAGCCCGCACCTAACCATGAGATGCATTGAATTTTCGGAGTCAAATAGCATATGAGCCTAGCGAAATGAACAAATGCCGTTCACTATCGGCAGTCTAGTTTGTTATCTTCAAGCCCGCCAGACAAAAATAGGCGATTTACCACCTCTTCGGAGCCACGAATGAACATCGAGTCCTATCCTGGAGCAGAAAGCATAAATAATTTAGAGGAAGGAACTTTCAATAAAATCACCAGGAGTAAAAAGTCGACCCCAGCGCCAAGAAGGGCTTCCGCGCGGTCCCAACCATCAGCGTGTGTCGAAATAGCTCCACCGACCAAAATGCGTTTCCTGAAATCGAAAATGAGAATGCGACATTTGGGGCTTGCAAACAGCGCTCCACCAAAGGACTAAGTTATATAGCTATCCAAGTCAACGGTGTTCTAAATAGCACCAGCCATAGGATTTTCGAATACCTTGCATTTTGTACCTTAACAACTCGGCCAAACTTTTCACAGATGGAAGGGTTCAATCGAACCAAGCTCGCCTCTGTCTGTGGGCACAGATGACAGATGGTGTGGTAGATCGTGGCTGAAAGATGGTGTATCAGAACAGTCACTAACGTCTTCACTACTAGTCTCGAGGGAAAGCGGGCAACCGTAAATCAAGTACAGCGCTCTTCAAGCACAACGCTGACACTTACCATTAAGCAGTACAAATCAACCACTGCTTAGTCTCGAAAGCAAAAAAAGTCCAGAAAAACATTCACTTCAATCTCAACCAGTGGTAACGTTGCTATTCGGTAAAAAATAGAATTTGAATTCGTAAGAATGTGAAACAGGTTGAAAACAATGTAAGCCTCAGCACAAACCCTCTGATGATATCTATTCATAAGCAAACCTTGAGCGAATACATAAATAACGGGGAGGATGGACGCCAACCTTGAATCTTTAGATGAGAGAGGATACTTCAAATTCTTCTTCAAATCGGTTCGAGAAACGATAGAAATAAGTTCATTGTTTTCGTTAATGATTGGAAGTTTACCTGTGGTAATAAAAGCGTTTTAACAAAGCTCCAACGTCTTTGAGTTTTAAGCATTCCAAACTTACCTTTCTTGCTCTTTTGCATGATTTTGTTGGCTTCAGAAAGATGAATTCCATGATTCGCTGTGACAAGCGAATCGAATGGTGTCATAACCTAAACGCTACTATTTAGTTAATCAATGAGGTAAAACCAAAATAAGAAAAAAAAGCAACTACTAACCTCAGTAACAGGACACCCCAGTTGGCTTTCATCCAAAAAGTCTATGTCTCTGAGAGTTACTAAACCAAGAAGTCTGCCACCAATCTTTCCCGTATCAGTGATAGGAATTCCACTAAATCCGTGATCTTTTCTGATTTTGAGGACATCAGCTGGAGTGTTGTTTGGTCCCAGCACGATGGGATCCACTATGAACCCTTGCTCATATTTCTAACGTGGGTGGTGATTATAGCGAAGAGTTCTGCAGGTCTTACTTTGACTTTCCTTACTTCATTAACTTGATAGTCGATGGAGCAGTTATGGTGAACGACACCGACACCACCACACAGCTAGAAAAGAGGAATATAATTAGAGAAAATTTACCCCCATTGCGATGGCCATGTCGGCTTCAGTCACAGTATCCATTGGTGAAGATATAAGAGGGAGTTTTATATCAATGTTTTTAGTTAATCTAGCTGTGAGATCGACGTCCTTAGCAAGGAAATCCAAATATCCCGGTAGTATAATAAAGTCACTGTAATTGGAAAAAAGTATCAAAGTTACCCAGGGTAGGATATTAATACAGCTACTAATTCCATAAAATGCATTGATTGTAAGAGCAGAGGGACGATGAAATCAAAGTGCCAGAGATAACAGTACCATAGGCATCAAATAATGCTAACGAATACTGGAGATACAGAAATATTTTAGGTAGATAATGCATACTTGTAAGTAATTCCAGCTTGTTCACCGAACAACTCCCTTGCGGAAAGTCCGTCATCAAACAAAACATCCCCGGACATTGCAGGCAAGCAAAGCAGGCGAATGCTATTGGGGCAAAACCAAACACGTGAGTAACCGAAGGCAGTCCAGACGCGCCCTAAAATCCTATGCATTGACCAATCAAGGATTCAAGACCAAATTTAAACCCATGTCAACTAAAATCGAATTATTCTGCCAAATAACGGTTAATGTATGCTAACATTGAAGGAATTCTTAAACAAATTAGGAGCAAATTGAAACAAATTCATCAATGGGATCCCTGATCCACACATTAAAATTTTTTGTATCAGTAGCTGTGCTTGAATAAAAAACCCCTAACCCAATTCTCAGTTAGTAGTTTCTTTAACTTTTTTTACCTTTACTGCATTACTAAAACCTGGTTGCTATTAAGTTAAGCTAAGTTCATTATTACTAAGCCTTTTGTATACAAAGTAAACGCCATTATACTTATAAATGAGTAGCATAAGTCATAAATTTTTCATGTACAAATGGGACTAAAACCATTAGTATAGCTCACAGGGCAGATCGAATTGATTAGCTAGGATTTCGATCAGACGTAAAATTCAAAGCTCGAATGTTGCTGACAGGCTAGAGGTTGGGCTTAGTTGAGACGCTTTTGGCATATGCCACATAGGGAAACCAAAATTTAAAGGCTCTTAGTGTAACTCATTTAATCGCTTAAGTTGTACTTTTCAGGGAGGGAAGCGGATTCGATTGCAACGCTGTGTAGGCGGGACATGGAGACTCATCTCTGGATTAGCTTGAATATCTCTAATTTACCTTTACTCCTTTTGATCGTACCCCATATAGAGAGGACTAACGACTCGTTGTCAATCCATCTTCCATCTAAGAAGACTTTGATGTAGGGTGATGTGAGTGAATCGGAACGAGCTACATTTAGTGCTCTTCTAATAAAGCAAGCTCTTGGTAAGGAAAAAGTTACGACTAAACTTTAACTGAGTAATCATCAGAACATTATTAGCAGTCAGAAACCAAACATTGAAGGATAAACTTATTTGTCATCAAAATTGCGTGAAGCTATAAGAAGCCTAACCAAAATATTAGCGGGTGTAGAAAGTAGTTCGATCTCGTCTAAAGTTGTCCCATTTATGACATTGATTAAAGGAAGTTCGATGCGATGTTAATCTCGCATGTCCACTATTGGACCTGAGTGTAGTGGTCCTAAAGCGATTTCACGTAACTAGTTTATATTAGATGCTTCGCTCACTTGACTGCCTTTGTGTCCATGGGTTACTTTTGTGTTCACCATGCTTTAGCGAGTAGGACTGACTTTTGGGTCAAACCAGAGCTCAACTTCTAACTTTCTGCCTGATTTCAAGTTTTTAACCAAGACTTATGCCTTTCATTACCCACTGGGAAGTTTAGAGACGCTGCAGTGAGGAGCCTAAAGCTGACAAAAGCTCTAAAACACCTTGTTTTTCATGGGTACTGGTATCGACTACGAAAATTCTGAGATGGTATTTTAACGTCTTAAAACTATTCATTTGGTAGTAAAGATGGCAAGTGTGGCATCAAACTTGTATTTTGAAAACAACATTAAATTCAAGGCTATGGTCTGACTCAAAGATCACCATATACGCAGAAATGAGAGGGATGATAAAGCAACCTCTTTTCATACAAGTAGTCAGATATACAAAGCACTACTTTGCTCTTCCCATCCTTCCAACAAACTCATTGGTCCATGGTTGCTAGACTTTCTGCATCGCTTTGCTTATGTAATCACCTTATTTCTGGTAGTCACTTTGGTATTCGTTTGGCCTTTGTACGCCTGGATTGACCTTCGAGCCAAGCTCAAGCTTGACTCCATTTTTCCCTTAAAATATTGTGTAATCAGCCCAAAGTAGTGCCTTCCTCTGCCCAGTGGAAAGTCTCAGAGAGCTACAACATCTCCACCAGCCGTATCAACGTCTTTGGAGTTTCAAGAAAACACCCTCGAGCCAGCTGGGCCAGACATTACATTCAAACGGAATGGCGAATATACTTCATCCTCTCAGCAGCTTCGATTGGCACATCAGTCCTAAATAAAGGAATCAAGGGCAGAAAATCTCTTACCGAGTAGAAAAAAAGCATCATATTAGGATGAATGTATGTATACTAAGGAAAGAAATGGGATAAGACAGTACTTGATCCACGCTTACAAGGGCCACACGACTACCAGTCACCGCCAAACATCATTCAATCACATAAGTAAAGTAGTACAATTATTGATTGTGTTTTGAGACCAGACCTTGAAACACTGGCTTAAAACACAAAGCTGGACAAGGAGAATGGCATTGACTACAATCCCGTGTAGACAGGAGTTTGGCGTGAGTGTATCACCGACATCTATACGCAATTTGGCAAAAGGCACTTCAAGACGAAACTCTTCCCAGTTGTTTTCAGCGTTTCTTAATTGCTTTCTGGTAAAACAAAGGGACAGTGCAGATGCTAAGCGAAGAAGTTGTTCCAAACTCGTCCTTTAAGGAGGGGTCATATACTCTCTCGCTGGAGGTAACATGCATCTCATTCACACCGGTGAAGTTTTTGCTCTTAACGGTAAAAACCAGTACCAAAGTCAGACTGTAATCAGGTATGCCTTCCATCATCATCTCTGTAACGTCATAAAGCTGTTTACTAAGTCAAAGAAGGCGCTGAGCGTGGCTAAATACTTATTATAAACCAGAAAGTGCTGGAAAGAGGCTATGGTCTGGAATGAGGACCAGTCATCAAAGCAAAATCAGGTGGGCCACCACAGTGACCACCGATTTCACAGATAGTTAAAAACATAGAGTATTGCACACAATGACGCACTAGGCTGAGCTTCAAGCTAAACAGAAAGCTTTACTATTCTTCCCATTAAAATATCTAACTTATACTCTCGCTTTATGCCTTAATACATAGTAAGAGCTTTGATGATATGCAGTCGCTGTCAATAATTTGTGCAGTCACTGACTCCCTCGATCACATTTTTAATTAGTTGTAATTAGTATTACATGCTTTATCTCTATCTAAGATAAAAATAATAATGCTATTATGTATCTGTATAGTTTTTTCCTTTAAAGCTAACTTTATGTATTTTTATTCATGAACGCCTGTTTTGGTATTTTTTAATTTATTTATGATATTTATGTAAACGTTTTAGTGGCGCGTGGGTTCTCTTAACCTCTTGTGTCAAGGTTATCCTTTATCGGTTTATCGTTATTTTGGAACGGTGGACTGACAATGATATCCATGAAAATGTCAGCTATTTGGGAAGTGGAAAAGTCTTCATCCTGTTCTGTTCGAAGGTTCGTTGTTTGTTTCCTTTGCTTTCGTTGCTCTCACTAATTTTCTCTCATCTTCGTTAATCCTAAAATCTGGGCTGCTCTTATCCTACTTCTTTGGTGTTTTTGTCATTTGAGTACTTTGGGTCACTCATGTATCGCATTCTTCTTGTTACTATTTGCTAGTTTTATCCTTGCTCCTTGACTGTTTACGAGTTTATGCCTTCCAACTACCTTATCCCTCCTCTTGCCTTTGTGATTAACTAGCTTCAAACTATAGGCTTTTAGGAACAAAGTTCATGAGTCTTTTTGGATGGGCTATTCCGATTTGATGTTTTTAGCTGAGCCCTTGTTATAATTTGCGTTCCCATTTGCTAAGTCGCTGGATATTTTGCCTTTATTGAGTGGCCCGACGTTAATCATCATCTCATTGCATTCTCCTCTACAGGCTTTGCCACATCCAAATAGGACAGATAATCCTGGACAGACCAATTGATCTAGGTGAAAATTCTTCCAGCGGTGTTTACGTTGCCTTGAGAATGCGCGGCAACACACGTCGCATTCTGCGCTCCCCTGAAGTTAGCCTCATTTTACCCAAACACCCCTCATCTTCCACCGTCTCCGCTACAGCCGCCAATTCAGGTACCCGCTGTGTTGGTGCCTACATTCCCATCGACCTCAACTGTACTATTCAGTACTCTCATATTCTCAAATTGGACTCTAACATTCTGCAAATCCTCCTTCAGAAACGCAAAAAGTATAAAAACACGACGATGAATCTGGGATATAAAACCCTTGCCTATTGCAACATTAGTCTCTCGCAGGTATGTCTCCTTGTACTCTTACGTCTGTCTCTATTCTTGAGCTCTTCTTGTGACAATTTTGTTTGGATTTCAAAACATAGGTTATTGGTTTGACGAGAATTCATACTTATCTACAGCATCTTGCGTATCCTTCTATCTTATTGATGTGGGATGTACCGTTGCTGGGAATACACAAAATTAAATTTTAATCTCGTGCTTGTGCACTCCTTAGGCTTTGATATACCTGTGTACGTTACCCTAGTTGAGATTTCGTGTCAACATCCGCCGCTTGATTAAGCACAAATGGAGTTGTTCGATGTTTCGTCTGGCCTCAGGTCGAATCTCTACCCAACTTAGGTAGACTTCTACTTGTCGATTATGATGCTATTCCTTATCGAGTTTCTTGTTTTGTATCTTGGGCGTTTAGGGTTAGTAGCTAAGTACTTTCTGCAGACTTGCTTCCTCACTTTGTAATTACCGTTGCTTTATTGTCTTATATGCTTATTTTGTTGGTGGAATCGTTCCCCTCCATACCTCGCACATCTCCAGTCCATAATTGTGTGTGATTTAGGAACCGAGATGGTTGGAACAGCATCACTCACGATGAAAAGTTTTCGTGTATAAACCCTGACTCACTATTTCTGTTTGATTAATTGTACACGCGGCAACACCCTTTCACATCTGCCATTTTAGGCCTTGAGTATGTGGTCCCGACTCACTTCCTAAAATAGGATGTTTATCGCATTCCACATTGGATCGAGTCTTAAGATTTGATTAACTTCAGCTCTATTATCTCTTCAAGCGCCTACTCGTTCCCGACATAATTTAAAGGGTTAGTATTACTTCGATTTTGATACTTTGGAGTGTTTAAATGAATTAGGCTTTCCGCTTTTACTTGGGCTCGTAACCTATGTTTTGTCTGTGTCACGGTCTCTACCATTTTCCCACGGAAAAATCAGATACGAAAGTCCGAACCTTTGATTATTCGATGGAGTACATTATTTGCATGTCATTTCGACCTCAGTCCGTATTGTTTGTTATAGGCGTAAAGTGTGGGCCCTATATTAAAAAATAGGAGCATTTTAAGCACGTGAAGCTTTGTCTTTCACTCGATATTGCATTTTGTCTTTAGTCACTTTCTGATTATGAATGCTGAAACCACATCTCAAACTGTTTTAGCTTTTAGCACTCGCGCTTTTTATGCGAATGAGTTAAGCAAGCGAATATTGTTGTCCCACTGGCAAATTTGGATCCAGCTAGAGGTAGCAGGGTTATGGGTGGCGTGCCCGAAGTGCCCTTTTGGCTTCTAATTAAGTCTTGTTTTTAAGGTTCTGCAACGTCGTATTGAACACCGCTTTCTCAGCATGCATTCGAATCCCAAGTGCGTTGGGCCTGCGATCGCTCGCATAGAGGTTCATTGTCTCTCCACTCTACCTTGGGAGCGCGACCCCATCAATCCTGGAAATAAAGGTTGGTTGACACCCTTTCACCCGCCAATAACTGCCCATCTTTCTCCCTTAATATCGGCATTAGTTCTGCCGAAGGGTGCATTTCTATAACTTCGCCTTGCTGAATCGACTTTTAATTCAAAAAAATTATTGGCCACTTTCATTCAAACTATCTATAAGGATATGAAATGCACCTTATCTGCATACTATGTGCACGCGTTCGTCCTTCTTGAAACGGAACTGTCCCTGTGATCTGACGGCATTTCCTCATGTGCTGTTGGCCCAAATGCTGAATCGCCTCAATGCCCACCGTGATTTTAGGAGGGGATGAAGGGGGAATGCTGCCCACATCTATCTCTTGTCCTTCGACTCGCATTCCTGTCACCTCTGGCATTTTCATTGACGCATGAACGCTCAGTTTTTGCCCCAATTTGAGATTCGGTTGCGCCTTCTGTTTTGCATAAATTCACAAAATGTCCTTAAATTCACTTCATATTCTGTCCATGTAGTATTAATTTCCACTAAAAAAATAGAATGGAATCCATCTGAGTAAAAGGATCAAGCTTTTTTGCAATATAAATCGAAATTCCACACTCGTTTCGTCTATAGCGTACTTGCCTTCACTGAGGTAGTTATTCACACCAGCAAGCTTTTGTGGTTCACGAGGTGTCGGTTGGATTGTGGGAGGAGTAAAGGTCACTGGCTTGCACTAATCTGCTTGTCTGTCAATTATCCACTGTCTCTCTCCGGCAAGCAGACGTCTCTAATAACACGACTATCCTTTTCAGTTTTCCTTCTGGCTGACTAGATAGTTACTCCCACGCATCTCATTTGCCTCCCCCACAAGCGGTGAGGACTCGTATATTAGTAGGTTACACCTTCCATTATATTTGTTGCTAACGCCATGATTCCTTACTTGCCTCGCCTTCATTCTCCGCCCTTTTACCGTTCGATTGCTTTCGTGTGTGAGTTTGAAAATAATTCTCTCGTGGTTCTGCCTCTTTTGTTTCTAAAACTGCAACTCTTCCTTCCATCTAAATCGTGTTGTGAAATTGATTTCATCATTTAAGGGCTGGAAAAAAGTATTTGAAAAGATTCTAATTTTGACTGTCACTTATTGCGATCAATGCATAGTATAGTCTGTCTTGATTCGCCTCGCCACGTATTTTCTTTATACAATAGTATATGGATCGGGCCTTTTTCAATCTTAGCGCCAAATGTTCCTTGACGCTGTAAATTGTAGGGACTCGCAAAGTACATCCGGTCGCAAAAAGGTATAAGTAAGCATTATGAAGAAGTGGGACCGCCTAGTCCTACTGGTGCCTTATATCTAATCGTTTTCTGCACCTCTTTTCTCTTGCTTGGGGCACAATGAAATGTCAGTTGAAGCTGCCGGAAGTGAACCGAGTATGTTGGGCTACGAATGCAGTTCAACTCGGCTAAAAAGCTGCAAATGCTAACTTTCCGTGACATTTTTCACACAACATTTGCAGAGGAGGAGGCGGTGGCGTTGCCGCAACGGAATGTCCGCCCACAACCAGATGCCTTCGATAGACCAAAAAGTGACCTCCGGTGCTGAATCACCGACTCAGAGTTGGATGCGTTGGGTTCGAGGCGATCAGCCTTGATTGGGATAGATGTACGCATGCTGTCACCAATGGCAGGAGACAATGGCTTGGAGGAGGTGTCAAAAAGAGCTTGTGGTGATGTGTAAGGTGGGTAATGGGTCGGTCTGTTTGTACATCAGCGTGAGGTGAGAGGAGGACAGGGTGGTAGAGGGAGGTGTTAAGTGGCCTGATCCCATAGAGGAGGGGTGGGAGGAGGGAGGAGTGTCAGAAACCGTCGCGCACAATGGAGGACACTGCGCATTCAGATGGACGCTGCTGCGTTGTCAGAAGATAGTGAAGGCGTTTTTCATGGTCTAATTCAAAGCGATTCAGATGTTCAAGAGCAGAGTGTTGCACCCCGAAGGCGTGAAGATGTCTATTATTAGACGATCGGGTCAACCGTTTAGATTATTTAACCCTTGAGATGAGGAGGGTGCATATCGGGCGAAAGGGGACTTTTAGTGCCTCCTCTTCATCTCTAACCTCTGAATTTTCATTCCTACAATCTAATGAGATTGGGGCGCGTCTCGCGTTTTTTAGCACCAGCGTTGAAAGGTCGCATTAACACAAGCAAAAATGCAGAGGAATTTGGGAAGTAGAGGTTGGTAATCTAAGCAACGAGCAGATTGGGTCAGGTATGTTCACTTAGCTTCTATTGACCAGGTCTAGAATTGACAACAAGCCTTCACACATTTTGGGCAAGATCCAAATCGCTGCAGGTATTATTTTATTCATAAATGCGTTCTAGGATGCTCTCCATTGTAATCAAATTTTGATCCAAAACCACTTAAAGTTATTTGGTTACCTGTGCGTTTCACACTGTTGCACCATTTGTGACTATAAATTTGACTCTTTTTTCGTGAATATGATGATGCACAAGAACTTGCAGAGCACTTCATGCAGTTACCCACGGGCTCATTTTCTCTGGTCCTCCATTTATCATTAATCGTTTTTGGGTGTGCATGTGTTAGTGTTCCACACTTGCTCTTCGACAACCCATTACCCTTTCACATTTGTTACGTTTTGTTGACAGAGACTTAATAGGTTGACTGAACTGTAACATCAACTTCATTAGTTTAAGTGCCCTTGCCATTGGATCCATTACATGGAAAGTGCATTACACTGGGCCTTTGGTAGTATTCGATGCTTGAATTGAGGAGGCATAGGAGGCACACTTTGCCTCCTCGAGAACAAGCACCACAGATCACCTGTTACTCGGTCCAATGTACGTTATCGTACGGCCTATACCTGTTGAACAATTGTGAAAAGAGTAACATTGGGAATGGGGTTCCGTCTCTTAGATCGTTTGACGATGGTTTTGTTATCTTTGCGTGTATTTTTTCGGCTCGTAGTGGCTTGAATGGCATTTTTTGACAGTTCTGATTTCTGTTGTCATTAGAAGACATTGCCCCATCCGCAAGTTAACACATGCAATTGCCTTCGGTTACAATTAATCTTTTGATAGGATATCGTCCTCGATAGGTGTCTTAAGTACACACAATCAATGTTAGTGTTAAGCGCCCCAAACGAAGTGTTGTTCTTGCTCTTTTTTAAAAAAGACGACGTGAAGATGGTCAGTTTTTCCCATGTCTAGTGAATGTTCACATGATTCTCAAAAACCCCTTGATTGTGTTGCTTATCGAGAAGTCGGTTCGAATTGGTTTCTGGGCTTCTATTTTTTCCTTCTCTGAGAGTTTTGCTTATGTGACTGGAGCACTTTTCTTGGCTGAATAGCAGTTCAACTACTCGAAGTTTTGCAATCACTTCTCTTTAATCGTAATTTAAAGCGAAAGAAATATAGCCTAGGCATAGAACGTCGGACGGAAGGGGAAGGGCTTTCAACGTTCACCTCTGGAGGAGTATCGAGTGAAATGACTTGAGTTGCATAAAATGTGATCTTCAGGCTAGCTCGAGCGCCTTTAGTATGAAGCAACCTAATTAATTCTGCGCCAGTGTAAAAAAAGGCAAGTGCGAAGATCAACGAAGAGAGCGAGAATTTTTGTGTTCTAGATCAAAGAAGGGTGATCCATCGACTTGGCTGAATAATAATCTGAGAAATGAGTAAACAATAGTTACCACGAGGCCTACCTTTGCAAGAAGCGGCTGCCAATTTTCTGCGAAAATCGGCACACTGACAACGCCTTTTTCAAACCTTATCCAGTTTACTGGCTTGCTCATATGTTGAGCCGCATTAATGAAACAGAGAAATGTGAGGAAGTGAACAACTCTCTTTTCAACATTCCTCTCTTCAATCGAGTTTCTTTTATTTCAGAACGATTTTTTGCTTTTGAGGTAAACTAGACAATAGGAGTGAGGGGGTTACGGAAATTTTGGACGGCTGAAGACTGGCGGGTAGAATAGCTTCACTTAGAAGAAGTTGTCCATGCTTTTGCAGATGGAACATTTCATGGGGTTTGATTTTATGTATTATGAGCCTAAGAAAAGTATTTGATTTCACTATGGTCTATCGACAGTGGTGAGCGCCTGGTGTTACTAAATAATCGCCTTCCCAATGCCTAGGTGAGGTAGAATCCGATGGGTTCCTGGAGGATGGCTGCCTACTGCCTGCAGACGTTTTCTCAGACGATGCGGATGACGATTCAGACAGTGACGAGGAGGTGGACATGGAGGACGTTGAGGCTAGTCGTTGTGGGCATGTCGGTGGGGTGTCTTCAACCTCCACGGCTACTGCCATCGCTGATCGCAGTGGTCAGAAGAAGGTCCTCAAGTCTATGTCCGTTGGGGTAAGCACCTTGATTTGTTGCCGATTCCACTTATTTTTCCTGTTTAAAGCCACTCCGGTATCTTTGCATCAGACAGAACTGCAATTAGAGATTTTATTTTACTTGTGTGGAACTTGTTTTTACTCTAGCTTATCTGCCCTCCTTTTGCATATCCGACTTTAACGTTGCTGTAGTAAATCGCTATTTAACGCCATTTCATTGCATTGTTTCTGTTTTAAGCCTTCTGTTCCTTCACAAGAGGCACTGTTACCGCTTGTAGAGTTGTTTTATGGGTACGGGGCCCTCTGATATCTTGTCATTGGGAACCATTTTTCTGGCGTTTTAAAACTCTTGTCTGCCTACTTTAAGCAAGGTTGTGATCATTTCAGATCTTGGAAACATGTCTTTGGTCTACCTAAAAAAACCCAAAAATAAATATCGGCAGCGGGATAGCCTCCAAACCTTTGTTACGCCAACACTGTTTCTTTGCAATTAAGGACAAAGAGCTTTTCCATTACTGTCTCTCATTACTTTGGCACACCGTAACTGTTTTTGCATTAAACAGTTGAATGCATTCCTGTTTCAGTGCTTTGCGTTGATACTTTTCTTTTTCCTTTTTCCTTCCAATTCCTCATTCTCCCTCTACTGTCTTCCTCCCACTCGTCAAACTGTAATAACGGCAACGGCTAATTTATCGGCGATATGGCAAAGGTTGCCCTCAGGACTTTTGTGTCCGTGAATAGCTAATGAATCTTCCGATGTGTGTGTGTCTGCATTCCGATGTTTCAGGAAGCCAGAGGGAAATTTAGATTGAAAATGGGTTGAATATTTTAGTAAAAGCATTGTCCTTTCCTTTTCCCCTTATGGCTCTAAATCTTGTATTTTGTGTGCTATGCGGTTTCGTTACTTTAGTTTCACCAAATTTGATTGAAAAAGAAGATCCAAACACGTTTTGAATCGTCTATTTGTAACAAAAGTGTTTTTTATTCGTTTGTCATTATCAATATTGAAAAAGGACTTCATCTGCTTTCCGTCATCCGTTGCAAATCACTAAATTACTTCCTTCTTCGCCTGCCTGTTCGTACCATTACTTGAAAAGCCGAGATATTTGTTCTCTTCTTCCAATGCATTTGACTATGTGGAATTTGCCCTTCCTTTTCGCAAATATCCTTTTGCGAGTTCACGTCTTTCCTTTGTTGCTTTGCAAGTCCACTTTGGGAAAAAAGGGTCGAAAGGTGTGTGTGTGTGTGTGTGTGTGTGTGTGTGTGTGTGTGAGATGCAGGACGAGGGCGTGCATTGGTTTTACTCACTTGCGGTTTAGCACGTGGTGCTCTATCATTTTTTTGCCGAAACCGTCTGATCGTGATATCACCTCTCCAAGTAACTTAAATTTCTAGCTCATGGTTGAATTTAAACAACACCTCAGTCATAGCTGTGGTACACCAGCGAATTGACTCATCTGTTCGAATAACATGCGATGGCTTTGTTTGCCATGCACACATTAACGTGACAGGAGCTTATTGCTATGTCCACCGTGCTCAGCATCAATTTATAATGGTAGCATCAACTGCTTCGGTTTCGACACCTTCGGTCAAAGTTCAGAGCAATTTCGCATCTTCCCCGTAGAAACTTTGAGATTTGGCGATTTCGTGTTTATTGGCGCATTGCGCAGAAGCCTTCTTCCTTGTCCTCTACATTTTGCCTGTGGGTGCAGCTGGTGGGGTTTCTATTACCATTAGGTATATTTCTGAATCCCATGCGAGTTTATTCATGCTTTCAAATGAGAACCTGTGGTGCTCTATAATCATCTCAACAGGCGTCCCAAGCTTCAATTAGGGCGCGTTTAAGAATGGAAAATCATCAGTGGCAATTTCATGCAGCCTTGCTTTTGCCAACCTGGCTAATCTGATAGGCCTACCTTCTAATTCATCTTGTTTTAAGTCACGAAAAGTCAATCGGATTTTTTCAACATTTACTTCATTTTGCGCACTTCGTGGAACGTTATTCATCCAAAAGGAATGCCGAGCCTTTTGCATTCGCCCAGACGGCGAAAATCTACCTTCCCCATCGGCATTTTTCGTGCCTTTTTTAAGTGTATAGCTCACTACTAACCATTCCTTTCTCACTTTTTACAGCAAATCAAGCAAAAAGTTATTAGCCTCCTCAAGCGGCTCAAACTGGCTGATCCTAATGAGGTGAGTCTTCCTCTAAATTACTGCTAGCCTTTAATACCGCGTACTCCTAGATTAGGTTTACTGTCTTTGGGAGATTGCAGCGCAGTTAACTATACGCCATTCTAATTTGTGTCTCAACTATGTTGTCCTTCCTCTCGATAATGGCTTTGCATGAATCACACTTTATTGACTATCCAGTTCGAAGTCTTGTTCCGGTGTGCTCTATGTCTTTGCAGCACATTCTGGTAACATTAGATTTTCCACATTAGTAATTTTTTTGGTGCTACCAATCCTAATATGTCCCATTCATTACCAAAATCAGACACTTGGGTTTGATTTCTTGCTTTTGAAAGAGGTAATCCAAGGTACAACCGGTCCAAACGTGTGCGGACCGGTGCAGGTGGTTCTGCCTTTTGTATAGCTCACTTCTTTCTTGATGTAATAGAGTTAGCCCTACTAGCTGGGATTGTTAATGGTACGAGTAAGGGTTAACTCCCATTCGCATCACTCGTACGATGTTAATTCCATGCAAATGTGATAGTAGGGTTAGTCATCAAATTCACTCTTACGCTTCTGCTACTAGGTTACCGTGTTCAACACCGGCGTTTCAGAGGAAACTAAGCCTCCATGGCTTGATGTTTCGATTGTACTGTTAGCAAATTGGTGCTGCTGCTACAGAACTGACCGAGACTTGGAATCTTGACAAGGCATAAAGAGCGTTCCTTACATACACTATTCGTACAGGATTCCATATGTGTTGAAAGAGATAACAAATTAGTTGGTTGTGAAATGGTTTTAAGAAAGACGTCACATTTGTGTGACACCTGAATCGTATAAAAGCTCAAGACTTTACATGCGTATGATTGGGGCCGGAGACATAGCACGTGTCTGAAGTTCGAGGATTTAAATCTTTTTTAGCGTCACGCGATCGCTAAAGGCATCTAAACACCATCTCAGTGTTTATTTGCCAGTAATTGATACTCGTCGTGTATTGACTGCTCTTTTATGCACAGAGTTAAGTACTGTGGAAGGTGACCCAAGTCCTCACACTCTTATGGTGCTAATAAGTTGTCGGATTTGGTTCTTACTTTGATCAATCTTCTATATATTGGGCTTCGAAGGGATTCTTAGGCATCATAGGTGAGTGTTTCTTCTTTTTGAATCGTGTTAATGCATATACCTCTCCAAACTCCCATTCAAAATTCATGTTAGTCAATTCCCATGGGGTGGTGGGATAGCCAGTTGATAACGGGGGTATATACCATCTATAGGCTCTCGCCAACCAAATTTTTGTAGCTCATTCTACTTCATTATGTTAGTTGGCGAGATCTTTGTGCTGTGAAGTTTTGGTTTCGCCGTATCAACTATGCCTTGCGTGAATAGCAGCGTTTGGGTACCAACGTTCGCGTTTGCTGGGAGGTGAGACGCTTCATTGACATTTGGCATTCAGGTTAAGGAGATGTGTTTACTCCAAAAGGATGTTTTTGCATTCCAATCCGTTCGGGCATTTCATTTTAAAAGACTGCCGAGAAGTTCAGTGTGTGTGACTTCGTTGATTTCCTAACTTTCATCATCCCTTAGTATTGGGCCGAGGAACGTGATCTGTCGTTGAGTTGACAGACCCTTGTATCAGAACCACCAAATAGGGTACAACTATATTTGGCGATTTCACAGGTCCAAAGCCATAAGTTGTATATTCCATTCAACGCCACCATTACTTGAGAGGATCTCTTGGTGGTTGTCCAAGTGGGAACAACCGTCAACTAGTGTAGCTGGATTGGTCATCGCTAGACTGGTGGATTCCAAACTCCTACTCTCTCATTGGTAAAATGTATCCTAACGGGAGCATTTAATAGTTTCATTGTCACCTAAGATGTCTGATCTTTACATGGAGATGGTTTAGTCCGCCTGTCTAAAAGGCACCAACATTATATGCATACTGTTCTCCCTCAAGTTCCAAGCTCACTTCCCTAAGTGGTAGTAAATTTGATAGGGAAAGATTGGATGTGTGTGGACTTTGATAGAGTTGTTGATGTACCTGCATTAAACTTTTAAGTTAGAATTTTGTCTCAATTAAGAAAGTCTGTATCCATTAATCTGCTTTTACTGTTTAAAAGTACTTGATCCTATCCAAAACAATTTAAGTAGGACTTTTGGAAGTGGGAGAGGCGTTTCGTTCAACCCGAGTCCTCGAATGACTGATTACTTCCAGCGTTCCTGCTTCTTGTCCTTACAAAAGCACAAACAATTGCTCTCACCCAAACGATGAGTATTCACCATTTTAGGACCTATTTGCGCTTTATTGGGTAGCGCTTGTTTTGCCCATCACCGTTTTGGTGATATAATCAAAGTTCCTTCCCTTACTAGCATTTTAATTAAGCCCATATTTTTTTTTAATTCAAAAGCGCTTGTACCAGGCTTTCGTTGGCTATGCGAGTGAATAGCAGCCATTTTGCCCTGCATGTCTGCTATAACTACAGCCTCTAGCTGTGCATTCAGTCGTGCTAATTACTGAGTTTTTGTATTGTACAAAAACGCGGTGAACTGACATTTTCAAGTCGGGTAAGGCAATTCATCCCCTCCTTTCAATTGTAGCAAATTAGGATGCGGAACTGTGTTTCTCCCTTTTTACTACTTAATGTTAGAATTTAGTGGCAACTTCGGACTTCTTGTCTCTCTACGTCTTTTAATTTGATTCCTCGTTTCAGGATATCGACACGGGCACGACGTTGCACCTCTGGGAGGAGATTGATAAAATAGAGGCGGTGAGCGATGTGGACGAAGACTCGGATCTTGACACGGGAGGCACAGCTGAATCGGGCTCCCTCCAAAGCGTTCCGCGGCCCTCTATTCGACCCTTTTTTGGCCACACTGGTAGCTCTGAGGAGACTCTTAGTCTGGTAAGTTATCTCACCCTTTCTTTTCCTCCCTCTTCTCCCTAATTCCAGTAAACTTACGTTCAAAACGTCGTTCTAGTAGTCTTGAGAAAATCTACTGCTTAATTTAACTCATTAGTGCTGGAATTGCTGCAATATTTCACTATGCATTTGCTTGAAGTTATCTCTCTGTCCAATCAAAACATTGTAGGTACATCATTTTTACATACTTTAAAATTTGTTAAATTTTCTCCCAAATAATGTGCCTTTTTGGCACGTACCGAATTTCCTCTCCAAAACAAGACGACATTACAAGCAATTTTGTTTCGTTCGTCGCAGGAAATGCATTTAATAAGCCGCCATTGCTCTAGTCACTCAATATTTCCGGCCAAGATTTACCGCGCTTTTTTGCTTGATGTTGGATGAGTGGCTCTGCCAGTCGCGCATTAGGCGACTCCCCTTGTTCCTCTCCTTTGAAATGTTTGTGTGTGCACACGTGGTAAATGTGTTAAATACTTTGCCTTTATTCTAAAATTTGATGCATGAAGGAAGTTCGGAAGAAAGTTCACGAGTCTTGGGTTTTGGACTTCGGATTTCTTGCATAAATTTGCAATTCATTTGAGTGATATGCCGCACCTCTAAAAGGTCACTTCAAAGGCGCACTTCTCCTGATGGTATCAGCAGCTATATCGTTCAGTCTGGCTTGCGAATCTCCCTCCTATTCCGGAAAATATCTTCAAGAGAGCCCGTTTCCAAAGATACCTGGAAACTTGGCTCAGAGGACAATGGCTTAAAGAGGACAATGTACAATTAACTTCTTGTCAAGCTTAAATGAACTTAAAATCGGATGAGGTTGGTCTTTTACCGAATCAGGCAGGATGCTGGCATCATTGTTATTGGTCGCACTGCAAAACATTGCATAACCAGCATCAATGAGTTTTCTCGATGGGTGCGTACTCCCTGTCGTCTTCCCTTATCATCTATCTTTATTCCTCTAGGTCAGACTGTGTAGGTGTACACGCACAATTACATATCCACATAGCTGCTTTCTGTTATCCTCTATCTCTCCTAGTCATCATTAGCTTGCTGCCTCCCACCGCTCTTTACTCCGCTTTTATGAATGCCAGCTGCGCTGTCAGGGTTTGATCTGGCGACTAGCTTATCTAGCGTTTCGGTTACATGGTTATGTATATTAGCATCGCTAGTTCTCTGATTATCCGATCTTTATGGCAGTTTATTTATTTTCACCTTAGTTTAAGCCGGAGTGGTGCGCGTATTGCAGCCTATATCGGTCCAGTAATTTTTTTTTGTGAACAGTCAAGCCAGTTCACCGTCCACCATCACCAGTTTTTTTTTTCTGTTTCGTGAATGGTCTAATCGCTTCATGTGCCGTCAAGTTCCTGCAGAACGTGAAGGTTTTCATAATTCGTGGACGTCAGAATTGTGGCATCAAAACCTCACCCTCTTTTTTCCTAACTTGTTTATCGAAAATGTGGTGCTTTTAAGGCCTCTTATTTTTTTTAGCCTCGCCTTGATGTGATTCGACAGGTAAAAGTTGATTACCATCATGTTCACTTACTGTTACAAACAAAAGTGCAAATTGGGCCTATCGAATGACCACTGTTTATAAAATCGCAAACAGAGGAATATAAGTCGCTTCGCTCATTCCTCAGAGTTTTTTGCCATCAACTCCACATCCTCTGCTGATATCTGGTCCACTGGAATGTCACCAATCATCAGTTTCACATTGATGCTTCTTACTTCGCCAATCCAAATCACCTCAATCTTGTTGATACGTTAGTAAATTGCAATCATTCATTAAGGATTATTAACAGTAAAATATCACATGGTGGGACGAATGTGACTGAAGGCATTCAGAGCAAATGTTTCTTCTAAGAATGCTCCTGCTCGACACAATCAATTATTTCCGGAACGTGTTCATTCTTCTCTAACTCCATAGCTTTTCCTTTTGTATCTTTCATCTTCGACACTTTAATAATGCTCATTAGTCATTTGTGATACATTAGTAATTTTTATCAAGAATCAATTATTCAAAGTACTAGTATGACGAAAGTCATTTGGAGAGTTTTATTTGGGGTCCTTTGTGGAAGAACGTAGAAGTATGTTGGTTTCTCCGTGCTCGGATTGGTCACTCCACCATTTTATTGTAATCGAAGGTCTTCATAGCCTAATGCACACTAAGTCGTCCTACTTTACAAATGGAGCTCATTTTACCATCAACAGCTCAAGCATTTGTTTATTTTTTACAATTCGACATGAGGAGTGCAAAAAAAATTTGTCTTGGTGATAATAATGAAGATCCAGCAACACCTTCACGATTGGTTTTAACGATTTCCTGCATAGAGGTGTTTATGGAATGGGTCTGGTTTATCCGATTTTTTTTTGTTTGAAATTTGCTGCTGCAATTTGCTCATTCCTCTATCAGGCTGCCAGCAGCGTATTCCCCTCTTCCTTACCTTGGTTTTTTCTTCTTTCAATCCTTAACTTTGTATTCAGAAGCCCTATTCTCTATTCGCTCTTTAAACGGTTACCTTTTGAGTGTAATGTCCCTTTATCTTCTTTTTAATCACATCATTAGTGCCAAATTGATACTTGTTAGCAGTGTCAGTAAGTGCCAAGGAAATTTGCTGTCATTTATTCTCTCTTAACGGGTTTGATTTAGAGCCGAAATGCTTAGAGTTTACATGCATTGGAGTCACAATTTTAATCTCTCTTATACCTTAGGTTGTCCATTGTCAACGTGCTTTACACTTCAGTAGCAATGATGTCACAATGCCACTCGGTAGATTCGTTAAATTGAAGCACTTGCCTCCACCCCATGACTGCTTCACATACACATACCTTCTGCGGGCACAGTGCTGTTTTCACCCTTTGAGGCAACAAAGCTATTTTCCTTGTTAAAGGACGCTGGAGCTCGTCTCTTGCGTCGGTTGCAAAAGGAAGCACTGCTGACATCGGATCCAATGACTTCTAGACAAGCACCAGTTTTACCTTCACCAGCTTCGGGAATAACAGGCCCATTCAATGAGTCCTCCACGACTACAGAGACGGATCTGCGGCGTCAAACAACAACCACCACCAGTGGGGGTCGTGGCGGTATCAAATTTCCACCTCGTTTCGGGCCGATCAAAACGCGGCGCACCGTGCCCACCGCCAAACGGCGTCAGGTAACGTCTTCACCTCCAATGGCGGGTGTTGGTTCAACTGCGGTTGCTCCAGTACCTTTCAAGACAAGTCCCTTCCTTAACGGTCACTATGAGGGCGGGGAAAGAAGCTATGGGAGGAACTCGGATATTCTTAATCCACCTACAGCAACTGACCTTGAACCTCTTGAATATGTAAGTTTAATGCTCCTGGTTCCGTAATTTTAGGTACAAAATTTTACCAATCTTTATGGTGTTACTTTTTCTCGATAATTGTACATTTGAGATAGTGTTCATCCATCTTGGGTTTCGGAACGCACTCACACCTCCTCTGGTGTTGTTTCTTTTACGTAAATTAGAATACTCATTTGGTTAAGCACTCGTGATATTTATAATGCCCAGTCAGCACTATTTTATGGACAAAAAAATAATGACAGATGGGTTTTTTTATGGTTGCCTGGCTGTGTGGTCTAAAGGAAAGTTTATTATTTTCAACTGCATTAAGGCAGCAAAAGTCAAGATCAAGAAGCTTGTTACTTTTGTCAGTGCAACGTTGTAACACAGTGCTCTCCTCTGTGGCAATCTTGTATAGCGATTTAAATCTGCCTTGCAATAGATGAAACCTTTTCTCCGTTATTGCTAATATGGAGTGCGAACTGAGAAATAAGGAGGTTAGCTAATTCCAAAGGAAACGGAATCTCAGCACCCCTTGACGCATCCAAAAGATCTTACCGTGGTGAGACGGTGCAGCTGTTTAGTTATTTACACTTTACAAGCATGTAAACACGCACGGGAGGGCACGTGCTGCCTTCGTGTTAGAGAGCACTATTGTAGAACGATACGATCGGCCCTTTACTTTGTAAATAGAAAATCATACGCAGTATTTAAGGAGACCATAAAAGTGGGTTGTTGCGCTTCTTAGCATGCGTTCCAGGTACTCATACTAAGTGCAGTAAAAAATTACTCCAAATTCGATTTGGTCAGGGTAAACAAACACTGACCTTGACAAGTGTAGAACAGTCGCACTACAATCTTGCTCTCCAATTCGAACACCTTTGCTTTTCCACAAAGGGGTCATATCACGGATTCTTATTGTTAATCGCAGCTGGTGTGATCGCTCTTCTACATTGGTAGTTTGCAAAATCAAACATTCAATAACAATGAAACGCTACGCATGTCGCGCTTTGGTTTGTGGCAACAAAAATGCCAATACAGCCTTAAGACTTTTCCCTCCTCTATCTTAACTTCGGCCTCACATCTCTCCCTCCGTCGATCCTCGACAGCGGCACCTTGACAAACTCAAGTCACTGCCGTCGGCCCAGAAACGGCTACTTTGTCGCGCCCACCTCGACTGCACCACCTTCTACTCAACCCTTCCACTCACCAACTCGCAAACACACCACCCTCTCACATTTTAACTGTCTACCCAATAAGTCCAGAGTGCGATTACACAGCACTGCTTATAATTACCGTCAAGGTGGGAAAGAGAAGCAGAAAACAACCCTCCTTCCTTCTGGTCTTTGTCATATCCCCATAGCCTATCATCAACAACCACTTCGTGTCGCATTAATCGGTGTCACTTGGAGCATCCGCAGTCATTTCTGCCTCGCGCCTTCAAGCAATGCGCAACCAATTCCACATTTTAGAGTTGGTTTTGCCGTCACTTTGCAAGCTGATGAGAAGCATCAAAGCCCCTCCATCCTCCACTTAATAAAACCACTATGCTACTCGCACTGATGTGATGTGCACTTGTACGTGTGTGTGCGTGCGT